>VYZP01056863.1:0-14754 GCA_013400635.1 Hypocryptadius cinnamomeus | reverse complement strand
TTCCAGCCTAATTGATTCTGTGATTCTGTGGATGCAGATGACAGCTAAGGGATATCTAATAACCTGGGTGCAGAAGGCAGTTAATGATGATCATAAAATAAAATACTGAAATGACTATTTAATTCCTATTCTCTGGCAGAGATTATGATATTGGTTATTGCTGGCCTTTTGTGCTTCAATAAAAGTCTTTAAAATACCATGTCTGACTTGACGAATGTGCTTTTGAAGCAGTTTCCTGAATCAGAATACCTCCACTGCCAGTGTACTACAGAGTTCCCTTCAGACTTCCTGGATTTTTTAATAACAAGGTTTCCTGTGATGTTTTCCTCTCTCCTGTGGGGAGGGTTTTTGAAATGCTACAATGCAAGGGAACAAGGTTCCTCTCAATGATTTTATTTAACCTCTCTCATTTAAGATCAAGACCGTGGGTTTAATTAATTGTCATATGTTACTTCCAAGCTGAGAAACTACATTTCTTCTCCTGCTTCTCCTGTTAATTCTACTCATAAAGGCTATTGTCATCTACTGGTAGAGAATTTAAAGAGCAATTCTGCTGATGCTACACCTTGCAGCAGAGAATGGATCTTCTTGTTGCGACGTTGGTGCTGCCATCCTTTCATGGTAATACACAGTAAGGCAGACAATCCACTTAGATATTGCAACAACAGGCTTCTGACTGAGGTCAAAGAAACTAATCAATCCTGTTCAGCATCTGGGTTCCTCTTGAGGTGTCCAGGCCATGTTATCTTCTCCATATACTTAATTTTTCTTCTGAAGGAATGATCAGGGATTTCCTAGTAAATTACCAAACTGAGCTCTTCAAACTCCTTAGGCCTTTCCATAGCTGGGATTATGGAGCATTAGCTGTCTGCTGCCAGGTTAAGCTTCATGAGCTGCTGAGATCACCTCCTAATCAACCTTTATGTTCCTAACTGATAGACTTAGAGATGAAGTTGCAGTCTAAATCAAAATTTTGTCTCCTGTGTAGCAACTTTCGACGCATCATCATTGATCTCTTCTTACTTAAATAAATGACCAATCAATTAATGTGAAGTAAATAAAGCCAACCTCAAAATGAAGGCATAAGCCAGCTCTAGTTTTAAGAAGAGAGGAAACTGTGAAGAATGTTTAAATATCAGTGTGAACAGAAATATTTGCATATGGGTTTACTTATTGCTGCATGCTCAGCATCATGCCTGAATGCAAGTCTGCTGGACACAACCAAGCTACAGCCGCTTCTGTCACCTTCTCTTGTGTTTAAAGTGTTTCAGATTTAAGGAATAACAAACTTATCACTGATTTGACAACACTACTTTTCCCTGTTTTTCACACCCTGCCCCACAGCTGTGCCAACAGAGGGGTTTGCATGAACGCTCTCTAAAATGCTCAAGGCAAAACAAGCCAGATTATTTTAAGCAGTGTGAACTGTGGATCTGACTGGCTTGGCTGAGTTAGCAGATTTCAGGCTAAGGAGCAATCATGCAAGCCACTCCACTAGCAAAACCAGAGGGGCAGCACTGCCAGCTGCTGGGTGGCTGTGACAGAGAAAAGCAGGAACAACTTTAGGCAGAACAGCTGGAGCATAGAAGATGCCATCCCTCTGCAGCTGTAAAACTTCTGCCTCAGTGTCCCTTAAGTGAGGGAAAGACTAGCCACAGGAAAAACTTCTTTTAGTATCTGGGGGGAAATAGTTACAGTATGTTGCCTCTATTCACTTGATATACACTGTACAAGGGAAAAAAAACACAAAAAACAAACAAAAACCAAACCCAAAACCAGCTAGTAAATCAGCAAACTTTTCTACGTATAGAAAGTATAAATTTCTTGTACCCAAGTCTAAGACAAACAAGTGACCCTTATCTGTGGTATAAGTTTGCTGACATAAGCTTTTCCCTAATTTTTGGCATTAAAAATCTCCAAACTTGTAAAAACCTTCAAATTTCAAAAACTAAATCTAACCCTAAATGTTGTTTCTGTACTGGCAAAAGTTTTCAGCAAAAATTTAGCTCAGAAAAAACACCATTACTAGTACTTAAGTGTGTCTGTGTAGAGTTTATAGGCTAAAGCATCAAGCAAATGGCATGTCTTAGAATCCAGTGATGGTTTGATGGGCACTTTTCCCTGGCATGCCTGAACTGAGTCAGCTCACTTCCCCAGGATGCTTGTTAGGTTGCACTGGAGCAATGATTTGGAGGCTACACTGCAAACCAGATGAGCACATTGCTCTGCCTTATAAAGGATCTTGAGAAAAAGAAATGAGATGGGTAACCTTCCAAGGTTACTAACCCAGTTGAGAATTCAGTCCTACAAAAAATGATGCCAGCACAAAGGGAAGGAAAGGGGTAGAGATAGGTGGAAGGCTGTGGAGAGGGGTGGGAGATGCTTAAGTTGAATTTTGTCACCAAAAAATATACACATAGAAGTCTAAAATAGCACCCAGCATGAGTTCTGTGCCCCACCCAGAACCATCAATTAGCAGATATTTATTTATATTAGTACTAATATACACATACATTAAATAATTATAAGTAAAAAACTTAATGTACTAAATAAATAGTATTGGAAACCTTGATTTAATAGTTCTTTAAAACTGTAATCAAGTAAAACTAAAATGAAGGAATTTTAATGTATTTGTATTTTAACACCTTTAAAGAACTTCACCTAAAAATACAATACGCATTCTTACTCAGGAAGACAGTCACTTGTGATTCACTGTGATTTTTCTGCTGCACTTGGAAGGAACTGTAGGGTGGCATAATGGAAATAAGTTTTCTTCTCATTCTATTAGACACACAATAAGGCTTTCAGAATATTTTTATTTCAGACACAATCATTAGCATAGAAACTGCAGTTTTCTGCACAAATATGGAATATGGACTTCAAGCAATGGCTGCCAAAGCACACATTTAATGAAAGTAAAGTGATAGAGCACGGAAGAATATCAGCTAGTAAATTGCTCAGGGTTACTCATGCAAGACATTGTGATTTTCTGCAAACACACAAACACACAGTGCCAGTCAAAAGTCATGTTAATCTAACAGTGAATTAAAAGCAGTTTAACCTTCTGGACTTCACATCATGGGCCAGAGCTCAGAGCAGAGGGCCAGATTCTGAGTGCCTAGGGTTTCACTAGGCTGCACCACAGCTTGGGTTTCTATATTAAAAGCACCTGGCAGCACTTCTGAGGATGTCTGTGGCATATTAGGGCATAAAGGTCAGGAGAGGAACTGAAAATGATTGCCCCAAGGGCCTTCCACCCCCAAAAGTGCCTGTGTGCCACGAGAAATGACATTCTAAAGGACAGTCTGTCTCATCATCAGCCTGCCATAAGGGCAAAAATCTGTGCAACTCTTTAAATGTGATTGTTAGAAGGTGCACAAGTCTGACCTAAAGAAGGATTTACATGCTTGAAACTTGCCTGTGTCTTTAAACTGCTCTGGTCTACACCAGAAAGAACAGTGCCCCTCCCCTACAACCCAGCTCTGTTGTCCCACCATCATATAAGATTAAAAACAGCATTTGATGTAAAGAAAAAACTGTTTATAGACAAAAATTACACAAAAACCTTTTCAAACACTGAATTGAACGAATATGAGAAAAGCATGAATTGTAATTAAAGTTCCACCTCTTACTATTTTCCATAGTGAAACATAAACTAGCTGAGTGGCTGTATTTAATTCTTCATGCAAAACTGTAAAACTGGGTCTTTGGGTTTCAGCCTTAATCAAGGAAAATTAAATTCTTTAAGCGTTAAAAGCTGTAGGAAGTTGCTGTTATATTGCAGAACTAAGTATCTGGCTTGACTTTTAAAAGAAGTGATTGAAAGTACAGGTGCAACAGACTGAGATACTGTATTTTATCATTCAGTGGGCAGTGTTGAAGAACAGTGCAGAAAAGGGTGTGTGTTCCAGCCAGCTGCAGAAGAGCAGTTGTACTCATTTTATATACCAATAAGACATTAGAACAAAGATTTTAACAACAGAAACAGTAACTGAAATAGTACCAGGCACAATTGTATATGAGTATACATAGTGGAAGGAAGCCTTTGCAGCTTTTGTTTTATCAAAAAACTGCTCAACAAAGAAGTTTTGCAATTTTTCTTTTTATTCCCAAGTGTTTAATGAAAAGCACAGCTACAGAAAATATCTCTTATCCTTCTAGAGTCCGATTTCTCATGCAGAATGAGTGTATTGAGGTTTTAATATTAAATAGTTTACTCACAGCACTTTCATTCAGACTCACACGCTAGTTTTCCTCCTTCATAAAAAGGCATTTTTGGATACATGGCTGAAGAGCCAAGCCACGAAGTTGCCTTCCAAACGCAGCAGCTGAGCACAACACACAGTCCCAGAGTTATCCCTCCCAATACACGCAGGGGAACGCATGGGTAACGCTCAGCACCTCGTTCGGAGCATAACGGGAAATGCCAGCCGCACCAGCAAGGCTGGGAAAACCTTTTTCCTGATTGGCTGCTCATCCCAAACTGCCTGGCAGAGGTTTGAAATATTCAGTGCAGGGAAGTGATATTCTGTGGCATTCATTCAATTTACCTGCACTGCACTCCAAGGAGCCATGCTATTAAACAACAGCTCCAGTGTGTCAATAAAGTTAACTTAATTAAATTGCTTCCCCTCCCACTCTTCCAACTAGCAAGATTTAGGGCACAGGGACACAGTGTTGCTTGTAAATAAAAGGATGATTTAGCTAATCATTTGCGGAAGAAAGAAACATTTTCATCAGTAATTCTATGCACAAAGCAGGGAGCTAGTTTGAATTAAAACAATCACGTAGGATTAGGGGAGAGATAATACCAGCTATTGAAGGGCTCTGAATATTCTTCAAGCAGTGTCAATTAAGTCCACTATTTAAATCTCAGTGATTGCACTCTTTGCTCCATAAGACTGAAATAACAATTGCTTAAATGTAATGTTATAAAACATACTATCATTATTACCAGCGTAGTGTATACACATTCTTAATTTGCTGGGGACTCATCTTGTCCCTTTCTGGTCATTTTGATATGTACACTCTCACTGCCTTACAAGAGTCACGTTTTAGGAGTCTCTAGTCTGTCCTTTTCTGTGGCAATACATGGAAAATATTATGAATAATTAAGGATAAAAAAGACTACAGTTAAGCCAAAATTAACAGATTGTTTGCAACCTTATCATACTTTCAAATCATCAGTATGAAACCTCTGAGGCTCCTTGTCTGTTTGAGGTTAGATGTTTTGAGAGGCTACAATTAAACTGATGTAGCTGTTTTGCAAAACAGTATTTATCTATTCTCATTCCTTTTTCCTCAGAAACTCTTCTGATTTTGACAGGAGTTCCCTTATGTTACATGTGCAATCTCTGCTCTGTCTCTTGAGTGTTTTCAGCTTTGCCCCAAATCTCCTTTTGCAGACACTGAGTAAAAGCATGCCAAGCGCTAGCAGGTAGACTCTCTAAAGATTTCTTCTGTGCTGTTTATATCCTATTCCCTCTGAGCTTTTACCTGCAGGTAATAAGTCTTTCTTGTTTCTTTTCTTCAAAAATGCTTACTGCTTCCTATTAATAGCAAGATCTTGGAGCTGGTCTGAGTTTTTATAAGCAAGTGGAGAGAGAGAGAGATGCTTGTAATGGCACACAGGCACAGTTTAATTTAGGAAGTATGAAAATACAAGCAGAAAAAAGTCCCTTTATGCCCCCACAGCCATTTCCTGCAGTACAGGCCATCTCTTCATAAACATGTCTGCCGGGGGGTTTGAGACTGTGCTTTCCTCCTAGAGCTCAAATCTTCCTCTAGTGTTGGGCTTGCTGCTCTTGTTCTACTCTGGCTCAAACTTTCCAGTGCAGCCAAAGGTCTCTGATCACAAAACAATGAAATCACCAAGCAGAGTCCTGTCTCCATTTCAGACTGGTTAATTATTATTTCTTATTTCTTCACAGCACAAGCTGGAATGGCAACAGCCTTCCTGCATGTCCTCTCCCAGTATCACAGAAAAAAACCCCAGAGCATTATTCACATAGACTGGAGTTTCACTCAATAAGAACTCCTACTGAATACCATAAGACAAAACTAAAATGAAATGTAATTACTGTGATTAGAAATGTCAGAACTTAGTTGGAATGAGCAGCCCTTTGACTGCTTCATGTTGCCAGACATGTTACTTCAGCAATGCCTTGTCAAAGTCAGGATTACACAAAGAAAAATGTGTATACAAATAGAAATGTTAAAAGCCTAGACTAAGAAATTTAATATAAAGATTATGTATCTAGGGAACTATTTATCAAAAAGACTGAATTAATTTAAATTAATGGCACAGTGCAGTGGAAGGGTTATCAGGATGCTGAGTGCTGCAGGGTCAGAGCCAGTAGGGCTGGTGGGGTTGTCCATACCTCTCTTCCCACAATTTCTGCAGCACCCAGGGGTGGCACACTTGACCTCCAGGAGTGGAGGGCAATACTCAGCTGCTCCCAGTGCACCTTCCCATGATGGATCTTGGCCTCAGAGAAACAGAGCCCTATTCTCAGCATCCAGGAGCGACAGGAAAGGGAGGGAGTCTCCCTTGTAGGACAACAGTGACCTTTCAGATAGGATTCAATACACTGAATAAGACCCTTCTGGAAGTAGAAGGATGAAGAAAAGGAAAATTTCTATTATAAAACAAATAACAAATAGCATTGAAATGGAAATCCCTTTTTTTTTTTTAAGCTGTTGAACTCCATATGGCAGCATAAAATAATTAATACTATTACACTCACATATTTTCTTTCCCTTTCCTATTCAATATATAAATCTTGGTGAATAGTAAGAACATTAGAAAAAAGAAAAAGAGAGAGAGAGAGAAAGAAAAAAATTACGAAGACAATTTTCTTAGGATAATTATATGGCTTAGTTCCTTCCTAATGAACTGTACTTCGGGCTTTTTGCACATTTCTACCCTGACAAGACAGGCAAATAATGTGTCTGTATCTGCCTAATAAGTGTTGTCTTTTAACTGGTTATTGCTACTACAAAATAAAAATACTGTGCACATGTTGAGCTACACAGGACTGCATTTAGCCAAACTGCTCTTGATCTGGACTGAACCTGACCTGTCCTATCAGAATGGGGGAATCATACTTCGAAAGTGGCACTCCTGCTTAAAAAGACACAAAACACTCCCTCTCTGCCCCAAATTCTTTGGTCTGTCAGGAATTTGCAGCCCTTTGGCAGAGCCCCAGGAAGAGCTGCTGTGGGCAGGGTGTCACAGACGCACTCCATAGCCCCAGGGATCCCAGCTGCAGCGACATTGATTTCTTTTATTTTTGATTTTGTGAGCGCTGCAGCACTGTTCTTCAGCCAAAGGGCTGGCACAGGCACGCTGACCCTGCAGACCCTTTCAGCCCAGAATCCTGTGCTCACTGGGAGGGCTGCTGCTGGGTCATCCATGATTTGTGCCCATGGGAGCAAGGCTGGGAAAGCCCAAACCTGGGAGGCTCAGCTGCCTCTGCCCACTGGAGAGCAAGAGCAGAGCTGCAGCAGGAGCAGAGCAGCAGCCTGCCAGTCGCTGTAAGGAGCTGAGGCCACTCTTCACTTACAGGAAGGAGGACTGAAGCTCACAGTGATCCTGCCTAAGTTTTGGCACTTATCCAAAGCTCCCATTTCTGGAGAACAGTTGCTTTTGACCAACTACATTAAGAAACTAGACATGTTGGAAGGCTCACTCAGCCCTTGAAAGGACCAGAATCCCTCAAGGTCTTGCCCTCCTCCTCTGTGTTAGCTGGAAGAGTGTGAGATGATGGCATGACTTAGGACCATCCATCAGATGCCAGAAGTTAGACAGACCTGTGTTCAAGGGATTGTCGAGGAATGAGAATCCATGAGGATGAGAGCAGAGACTATGGCAGCCAATACCCCAGCAGGACCTGTCCACTAAACTCCTCCTGTTGCCACAAGCACCCCTGCAGAGTGCCCCCTCAAAGTGGGGATTACACAAGGGTCCCCTCAAAGGGTCCCCTTGAGGGATCAGGATCAGGCCTGGGGCCACAGACACGTTTCTGAGGAGGAAGGGAGGGCTGTAAAGAGCTTCCACTGCTGCAGGGAGGGAAGGTGCTGCCTGTGGGTTCAGCATCAGGTGGCAAAGGCAGGCAATATCTGCTCCAGAACAAAATCTTGAGGGCACAGGTAATCCCTGAATACAAACTGAAATCTGAATTTTTGCTTTTTTGTGTCTTGTGCCACAGGCATTTCTTGACTGATTAGAGGCTCCCTAAAACTGATTTCCTCATTCAGACATCCCCTCTGCTGCCCACCCCCCACCCCAACCAGGAGACTGTGACCCTTCATATTCACTCCTGCATTCAACTGCAAAAATCTGAATTAGCAAAGACAAGTGTCACAGGTGCTCAACATCTCCCGTGGAGCCCAGATCTTTATTTGTTAGAGCTGTCAGCCCAGTCAATGACTGCTCTATCTCACTGTGGGCAGGCATATTCCATCCTGCTGATGTCAAAAGCACATCTATTTATTCAGCGTTGCTCTATGTCGGGCAATTGCCACACTGTGGGGAGAGAAGATTGTGATCAGCACCATTTGTCTACATAATTGCACTTGTTTCTGGACAATTGTTGGGTCAGAGGCTAGTGGGTTTTTTTTATAGTCTTTCTACACTCATCTGAATTTTCCTGTGCCTTTTTCTACAGCAAAGAATTCGGTACCATTTGGCTTCTACTGCAGAAATTCTGCTAGAAATCTGAGAAAAAAAAATATCTGAAAGTAAATTACACTCATTTGGGCAGAATTTTACATTAGGGTGCTGGAGTAGTGCCTAAGACTCAAGGAGTATTTCTAGGAGAAAAACAAAGATCAAATACACATTTAGCTTCTTTTTTCTTCATACTGTATAACTACCAAACAGAACTCAAATATATTTGCCTGGATGCTATCTTTAAAAGCTGAAACAAAAAATATAACTTCCCTTTATATCTCGGTGTCCATTTCATCTAGTTCTGAAATTCCCTAAATAAGAAACAATATTGGTTTTCTTTATGGCAATAATTCTGTTTACTTTCACTAAGATAATTAATTTAGTATTTTGCCTTTTTTTATGCTTATTAAATAAACAAATCAACATCTAAGTTTAACACAGTTGTTGCCTTAGGCAAGCCACTATTTCACTTCTTTAACACCTCAAGGGTTTCCAAATAGCCATACAAAGTAGAGCTGCTTGCTTCATTTTCCATTGTCCTGCAGGCAGCCTGCATAGGAAGTCATGCATAATTTTTTAATACAAGAATGGATTTTGCTGAAACTGCTGTTCGTATTTTTTTTAATAGGTGCATTTTTTCAATTTAAAGATATATTTTTATTTTAAATTATCCTTTCATTTCAAACAAGACAATTTAAAATTAAAAATGAATTTTTAACAATGTGCTTCCAAACTTCTTAAATTCGATATTGGGATTTACATTAAATAACATGCAATATTCAAGGATTATGTGTCTGTTGGTAAATATTTGCTGACCATCAAACCACTGAGCTGGGAGCGTTTAAGAGACTGGAGAAAACAGCCTCTGACAGAAGTGCTTAGTCCAAGTTTGATATCTGTAGCTTTGTGTGCATGTTCAAAGGAGGTATTTTCTTCACTTTATTCAGGTTAGATTTATGCAATATCTAGTTCATGCACAGTTATCTCTTGAGAGCTGATAAAGGCAGAAAATCTTACTTTCTACTGTAGGGAAAAGCTCCATGGCAGAGACTGAAATCTGCTAATTCTAAAATTTTTCTGGGCACAGAAAAAACCACACTGATCTGTTTACACAGTACAAAAAATGGCTAATTGGACTAATAAATCACTTTAATAGATGTAATAAATAAATAAGCAGAAACATGTGAAATGTCATCCATTGGTTTCTAAGAAAACAAAAAAGCAAATATCAAGAATCTGAATAAATATATCAGGAACTTTTATGTAATTCTCTAAATGTGACTTAATATAGGTCCCCTTTAACTAATATAAGTACCTAATGTAAACAAAATAGCAGTCAAAATGATCTGTTTTATGATATTCTCCAAGCAGTGGAAAAGGACTGATTACAGTGATCAAAGGGTTTTCTCCCATCAGTATTTTGACTACAGGAATTATGCTGCCAGTCAACAATACAGTAAGCAGGGAGAAGATGATGTAAAAGGAGGTTACACACTTTTTTGGGCAGTAATACTGTACTTCCCAGTCTAGATTATCAAACTAGCAGGGCCAACCACAATATTATTTACTGCTACACTTTGGCAGAAAACCTGAATACATTAACAATACCAGCTGAGGGGAAAAAACCCTTTTCCAGAAAACTAATTAAAAAGTAAATGCACAGAAGAAAGATGGAGTGATAATTTCTTCTGACCCTCTATGTTTTTTACAGCACCCTTTCTTACAGCAGAGGCACCAAAACACAGCCTTCTGGTATCAGTCTCACCGTAGTCAGACTCACAACCAAAACAACAACCCCTGTTCTATGTTATCAATTTTTACAGTGAAGTTGCTTATCTGCTGTGATTCCTGATATATTTCCCTCAAAGATTAGGACCCCTTAGAACACAATTTCTCTTTCTCTTGATGAAGAGATAAGCTCTTCAGCCCTAAATTCAGTATGTTGCTATACATAGATGGGCTGAGGTTACCAAGCAACCCAGGTGCTTGATAGAGCAAGTGGTCCGGACTGTTGGTATCATTTGCAAATTTCATTGACAAGGAAATTCTGTCAGCTTCCAGGTTGTCTGCAAAATACTGAAAACATCTAACTGTGAATCTTGCTGAAATCTTTGGCAAAAACTCTCCACCAATTTCGACTCCTCTTGCCAAGTATTTTCTATGTTATTTTCATTTAGCACGTGCTCCATTGATATCCTTGATATTGTGTAGGGATAATGTTTTATGAGAACACTGAATAGTCTGAAGTAAAGTCTAATAAATATTTTTCTGGGGATACCATAGAACCGAGGAAGCTGATAGGTACTGTGGTCAGAGATGAGGGATTTGTGTTCCAATATTTTTTAGTAGACGAGGGGATTTAACCTATGACTATTACAATGTCGTACTACTAAATAAAAGGAGATACTACCACCACTGCTTCACCTGTGGGTATATGCCTATCCTTCTCCTTTGCTTTTATAGTGTTTGCCTCAAAACACAATGTTGTTAATGAAAATAAATTAATTTGTATAAGCAGAAATGGAGCCTCTTCCTTGGAAGTTGCCCCCCTGCTTCATCTTAAAATTAAACCCTCTGTTTTCTGCACTCAGACTTACTCACAATTTATTTTTTATTTCCTGGGTTGATGAACCGATAAATCAGTTTCGTGCACAGACCTGACATGCTTAATGCCACAGAGATTCAGTAATTCAATTATTAAGCTTGGATTCATTGTGCCAAACAGCCTCATTTTCCTTACGGTCTGCTTTTCATGGTAAACAGGACAGAGCTTCAAAACTGCATCTCACAGACAAATCCAAGAAGAATGGAAGCTGCTGGCTCTAGCCTGTCTGTCCTCTTAGCAAAATACAACTGAATGGTCACTCAAGTAGATATGAAAAGTTGCATTGTTATCCACATCTCTCATGTGTTCTGGCCCAAACAGGAAAGTGAACCACACTGAGGTGCAGACAGGTGCATCACTTAGTAACACATGATATATTCGGTACTTCTGCTTCCTGGGAAGAGTAAAATAGAAGCCATGCCCCTGCGATCCTTTAAGACCCCAAATAGGACTCAAAAGCTGGGCTGTGTGCTTATAGCTAAAACGCCTGAAAAGCAACAAGAAAGAAGGATGCTGTTTTATAAATATAAATCCAAAGATTTTTATTCCCATGGGCAGTTACTAAATAGTGCATATTCTTTATATCACTTTTTCTCCATTTATAAGAAGTAATACATCAGAAGACTTTTGTTTTGGAGACTGCTGGTAGCTAAACATGCTTAATTATGATATACAAGATCATGAAATATTTGATGCTGTATGAACTAAATTCAATGTATTTTCTTCTTTATCTCAGAAATATGCAGTGGCAAAAAAGAAAGTCCTAAATTTTCAGTACCAATCACCCACACAGTAATGATTTTTTTTACATGATTGTAAAAATGGAACCAATCTGTAACCAAGAACTGCATTTCATAAAATCTACTGGATACACTTAAGTGAAATAAGTGAAATATATTCCAAGAAGTAGCAAATAACATAGTATTTACAGTAATTTTATGAAAATAGAAAGAAAGATGAAATTTACTAGTGTTGTGAGAGTCTCCATCGATATTTTTGGAGCAGCAGTTTCTGGATATATAAGATCTCTCACTTAAGAAGTTAGAATAAGTGAACTTAATTGTTTAGAATAACTTTGTGTTTTAAAATGCAGTCTCTTATGAGAGTTAAACTTTATGCACAGGAAAACTAAAATTTTAATAAGTTCTGAAGCTTTCCCTGAACAAGAGCTGAACAGAAGGAACTTTCTTTTCTATTCCTCTTAGTAAGGACCCTCTTCCTCCTCATTCCAATGCATATTTTTTCCTCTCCACTTTTCCCAATCCTTACCAGTTCTTCTAACACTTTCCTCTAAATGTAGAGGCTATCCTCAGACACTATTATTTCCAGCAGTTTCCAAATTCTTTTAGCTTCCTTTCCCTAGGTCCAGCAAGAACATGGAAGTATTTAAACAATTTAATTGTTCCATCCTCAATATATTTCAATGGGAAAAGGGTTTCCCAAAACATCCAGAGTTGTGACCACAGTTCCATTGGCTCTACAAGTTGGGATAAATATATGAGTCAGTGCTTTATCTCAGCTCTATCTGTAATATTGATATGTTTCATTCTAGCTGGGAAATTTAAGAGCAGTTCCATACTATTCAATTTCCAATCATGTTTACTTGGCCCAGAAAATGAATGTGATGGTCCATATAATAAATACAACAATAAAATACAAGTCAGGAATACCAGAGAGAAAAAAAAAAATCTGTAATGGAGAACTTACTTGTCAGAAGAGCAGTGATATTTAAAAACCTGCTGTTGGTGGTCAGCTTTTGCAGTCTCAAGGTATCTAAAAGTGTTGAGTATGCTCTGAAAAGGAAAAGGATAAAGGATTTAGTAATTTTGTCACCCATCAAATACTAAACCAAAACTTGTCCAACATAGATTGCTTTCCCATTTTATGAGGTTATTAATTCATAACATATGCTTTTATTTCCCCACTGGATTTGTAGGGATTTTATGGACTTCCAGAAGTTGAACTGCTCAGATCAAACTTCCTGGAGTGCATAGGGAGTCAGAACAATGAGAAGAGCAATTATATAATTTATTGTCTTTCATACCTACATTTCCAAGCTCTTACAGTTGACACAGAACAGTGAAAATGAAAGAAGTCTGACTCCTTTCTTGTTTAAAAAAAAAAAAATACTGGAGTAAGTGACTTTCCAAAATAAGCACAGAAAATCACATCCCTAAATGTCTTTCAAAAAAATGACTAAGAGTTCATTTGCTATCTTTAATGTATTTGGCCACCTCATTTGTGGTCTAGTAGCTGAGACTATCCCTTTGCACTCAAACATTATTCTACATTAAAGTCGAGCTTTGTAATTTCCAATTGTTGTTAACAGATAGGGGAGTTGGCTGGACCAAGAAGCCCTCTTAGCTCTCAGAATCAAAATGAAACTGAAAGACTGTGACGAGTGCTTCCATCTATGCAGGCCATGATGGAAGGAATTATGGGAGTTGGGAATTAAGGAGTGGAGTTGAGCCTGTGAAAAAGAATGTTAGAGGGAAAGTGGGTTTAGTGTTGTCTTTGATTCTCACTTTCATATGCTATTTTTAATTGACAAAAAATTAAATTAGTTTTCCCCAAGTCATGTCTGGGGGTTTTTTTTGGCTATTATGGCAATCAGGTTTTTTTTGCCTATTTTGGTAATCAAGAATTACTTTCTTGTCTTTATTCCAATCTGTGAGATTTTCTATTATATTTTCTCCCTGTGTTCTGCCGATAAGAGCAAGTGAGAGACTAGATGGATGGGTGCCTGTCTGCTGGCCAAAGTCAGCCCACCACAGCTGTGAAATAATGTTTCCACTGTCAATCTTTCTAAGATCCCCAGGACTTAGACTGGAATGGAGATATAAAATCCATACTAATAAAACTCTGCCTAATACACATAGGAATAAACAGAATTAGTAAGAAGCAGAAATGTTGTTCAGAGAAAACTGCATTAACAGGAAAATTTCATAGATCTCTATGTTCTGTACTGCAGTGCAGCCACAAATTTGAAAATAAAAGCTTCTGGCTACAAGGACAAAGTCAAATGACTACCACTCCATGAAAGGAGACAGATGAAAACCTAATTTTAAAAAAATCTCTACTTGTGGTATGATACTGAGGTGTCTTTGGCCCATTAAGGAATTTTTGACAGCAATCATTGAAATATAACATAGCAATTTTTTTAAAGTCAGAGATGAGACTGATTGACTTGCAGCAATGTATTTATTCTGTCAGCACTCTTTTAGACACAACTTTTTAAAGTTCTTTCACAGCTAGGCTTTTACAGTCCTGAAGTGATTTATTTAATTCCAGATTTCATTAAGCTCCAGAACTCCATTTTAGCAATCATTATTATACTAGTAGCACATTTCAGCTCTGAAAAAGATTGAAGTGCTATGCATCTCTACCTGATATTGATGGCTATGGAATAAAATCTCCATCGAGTCACTACTGCAGAGGATTATGCATTTGTTTGGATTCCCTTGGTTTTGTTCAG
>VYZP01056861.1:0-11881 GCA_013400635.1 Hypocryptadius cinnamomeus | reverse complement strand
AGCTGATTACTTGCCAGTCATTGCTGCTGATAAAGCAGAAACTTCCAAATGTTACTAGCACAATATTGATGCCAACATTTAAGGGTGACAATGGTTTTATTCATCACACATGAATGTACACACACTACAGGTTACCACAGGTTACCATCTGGTCACAGAAAGCTTCAAAACCTTATTATACAAAGGAGAGTAAGGGCAAAGTGCAGACAGATTTTAATGAGATTTTGTTTTGATAAACTGCTGTCCATCACATCAAATCATTTCACATTAGTGCAATAAAAGGCACTACACATACAAGGCAAAAGTCCTTTTCCCCTTCCCTTTTCTTCTGAAGAATGAGGCCTTCTGATAAGATTCTTCCGAATACAATCATGAGTTAACCTGCTACTCCCATGAGGTATCTTGAGCAATAGCACGTCATTTGGTGAAGACAAGAAACAAACACTAAGCAAAAAATTATTTGAAATCTTATTCATGGAAAAGGCAGAGAAAGATTGTGAGCATTAAAAAGTGTAGCTTTTTCAGTGTGGTTGCAAAAACTTGAGGGTTTCCAAGAAAATAACCTGTAAATTCCCATTAAATGATATCTAGTACATGACATCAACGCATGCATGTTCAAAGGCAGATTTCAAGGCCCAGTGTGTATGCATCACCACCTCACACTGGCAAATGGATGTTCCAGGACCTTATTAAGATTCAGCACTTTTCCAACTTTAATCCTAGAATACAGTATATGCCTGAGATACTTCGTTTATTAAAATACTTTAATTTCCCTAACATGTGGCATATAAACTCTATCCACCTTCAGGAATGTTTTATGTGGTTTACAAGTATTCTCCAAATCCAAATGTGTTACATAGACTACACAATAAAGATGCAGGCCAAACTTAACCTATGTTATTACCAGAGCAAGTAAAGACTTGCTGAGATAATGAGGCCAAAAGAGCCTTTCTTTCCACTGCTCTAAGTCAATAGCCTTTCAAAATTTGCCAGCTTTGAAGGCATTAATGAAAGATTAATCTTTGTATTTATTTCCTGCTTTTTGAATTTTAAGTCGATATGTTCTATGGCAATAAGCAATCATACACAAACATCTTTGCATGTGTTTCAATTTGCATGTTGATTCCACAAAAAAAAAAAAACTTTAAAATATCAGGGACCAGTCAAAAAATATGGCAATTCCAACAAAATTATCAGAAGTCCAAGTCAGTTTTTGAGTCCAAAACATGGTAATCAAAATAACTAGAATATTTGCAGTTGTTTATGGCAATGGTCCCCTTCATCAGGTATTTATACACATTCATAAGATCTCCTTGGGCCTTCTCTCTGATCCTTTAGCCTATAAAGTCCCAGACCTCTCCTCATATGAAAGATGCTTCAAGTCCTTAATTATTTTCTTGGCCTTTCACTGGACCTGATTCAGTATCAGCATGTCCTTGTCCCAAAAACCCCAGAATTAGACCCTGTTGTGGACCCATAAATGGATTGAGTGGTTATTCATCCTCAGTGGTGCTGAGCAGATGGAAGGATCACCTCATTTGACCTGTTGACAATTTTTCTACTAATACGGATGAGAATGATCTCTTTGTCACAGGGAGACATTGCTGGTTCATGTTCCATTTTTTGTTCACCAAGGTCTTTTTCTTCAAAACTGCTTTCCAGCAGGTCAGTCTCAGTCTGTACTGATACATGCGATTATTTCCTATCACGTGCAGGACTTCATATTTCCCTTTGTTGAATTCCATTAGGTTCTTGATGGCCTGACTCTCCAGCCTGTCACAGTCCCTCTGAATGGCAGCACAATATGTCTTAGTAGACCATGTATCAACCACTCTTCTCCATTTTGCACATTCCACAGATTTTGGAGGCCAAACAACACTTGGAGAGACCAACAGAACAAAGCATTGGGTTTTTCAAATTGTAGAATTATTCCATATTTAGGAGAGGTTAAAAGGAGATGCTAATTATCTGAAAAAGTTATTATATTCATTACCATTTACTATATTGGCCTGTTTACTGATAATGGCTGTCAATGGTTGAAATATTNTGGCTGTCAATGGTTGAAATATTTGAAAGTTTTCAGACCTCCCCTTGGCAGAACATTTGTACTACATCAGATATGGTAAAAATTATGTATTACTCATATTTATGAGTTTTCTTATCTCATGTTCCGCCATGAATAACAATTAGGATCTGTAGAGATACTTAAAATCCCTTTTCATTGGGAATGCCTGATGTTAGATACCCTTGGATTTGAAGTATCTTTCAAGACAGTGCTGCCTTTTGAATCATAAATTTGAATAGTAGCATCCCTAAAAGCATCCAACTATGAATCATGAGGGGAACAGTTGAAGGTTATGGGATAGTCAGTATGTATTGGCAACTTCTGGAATGGGACTTAAAGGGACTTGAATTTTTGCATGCATTCCAGCTGCCCTGGGTGTTACAGAGCAAGAGGCTGATTGCTTCAACTGGCACCATCAAACAGCTTGCTTAAGATTTCGGAATGATGGTATCCTTGTATAAAGGCTAGATACAGTACTTCTGTAAGTGTTTGTCAGCACAACAGGCAGCTCTCTCCGATGGCATTACAGCAGAACACTCCTCTGAACTGTCTCCAAAGGCTGACACAGGAGCAAGCAGCTTCATGTGGAGGCTGAATGAAACTTTGGGACCAGCTGGGATCAATGCAGAACAAAGACACTTTCTTGTGAAGTCTTAAACATAACACCAGGAAAAGCCAAGCCAGTATTTTCAAACCAAGCTTTGAAACATATAATTAACATTTTTTAAAGAGATTCCTTTTCAAGTGTCACTCCTTCCTCTCCCCTCCATTTTCTCATTTACAGAATCATTGAGACATTAGGTGACCATACACAGATCTTTGTTTACAAGCTTGAAGTACTTCCCTGGTATTCAGGGGTGTGGTCAAACAGAAGAACTGGTCTCTTGCAGGCTTGGAACCACAAAGTTTTATTACATAATTTGTCTTCAGTTAGACTTTGAAGTTTTCCAGTTCAATATTCAAGTCAATGTAAAGGTCATTTAAGGACAAGCATTATCTAGTCTTAATGCAGATTAAAGGCTACAATTAAGAAGGTGATGTATTCAGGATTTGACTGATCTGTACAGGCTCCCTTGTCCTTCCAAGCAAATGTCTCTATGGTATATGTTGATTTTTCTCTCTCCAAACTAAGCTAATGAACTACAGTGTAGGAGATTCTCAGTTTTGCTTCAGATCCAGAATCATTACATTCCTTACAGATGGAATAAACTTTGCACATAATTTCTCTATCTTTACACGTTAGTTTGAATAAAACATCAGCTGTGCCACAGAACCATGGAGAAGTCACATTCTTTTTTCTTTCAAGGGAACGGCACAATCCTTTCATAACAACTTAATATTTAATTACTTTAACAAATGGGAACAAGACCAAGAAGTTTGGTCAGTGGTAGTTCTGAGCAATACATATAAACCATAAAGACCACACACTTTGAAACTATTTGCCTACTTTGCACTCTCTTCCAGTGAAAGCAAACAGTAAAAATAAAAAAATGTAAATTTCATGGACTGGATTAATGAATGCTGAATGTTCTCACCAAGCAAACTGAAGAAGGGCATTCCACACAAAGATTTCACTTTTCCTCTCTGATCTTTTCAACCTACACTACTTGTGTCTCACTTTCCTACCATCTTGCAGGACATGCTACCTTGCAACTTTGCAGCTGTCAGTATACCAGAGAAATTAGCATTAACAATATCTGCAAAAATTCTCTTGCCAAAAAAAAAAAAATGTTTGACTGGATGCCATGAGCTCCTAGGAAAGGTGTTTATGGCAAGAGTGGGAATGATTACTTTGGTCCCTGAGATGAGGCAGAACACCGGCACTGATGTCAAGGAAGGCACACCACAGACTACCAGCCACGAATACGATTTACTTCTACAGAAGCTACAACTCATTAGACAATTTTCCTGATCAGCCTTCAAGTTCCATATATGTGTGAATCCAGAAAAAAGTGATGTTGTCTAACTGATCCACAAGAAAAGCTGATTAACCACTAAAAGTGCTCTGGCTGCACCTTCCTGAAAGGGGCAGCAAAGTTTTCACAAAATCACAGCATCAAACATACCTGTATTTGGCAATATAGTGTATTACTCTCAACACTCCTTCAGGAAACAGAAGAGCTTAGAACTGCTTTCCAGACCATGTCATGTTTTTATCCAGTTCTTGCCTAATATGAGAATTATAAACTGCTGGAAACAGACTGAATCCAAGGCTTCTCCAATCCCAGCTCACTATACTAAGAAACAGCTTGGAGACAGAATCTTTCTCTCCCTCACTTACTCTTCATCTGGCCATTTGATATTTGCACTGTTCATTTCCCAAATGACTAGATGTAACATATAGGTCTCTAATCTAAAAGTACCAGTTGGGCAAACTATTTATCAAATAGACTTTTACAGTTGCTACTTCATATTCAATAGTAATATAATGTCAAGGTTGGATTCCATACCCTCATACTTTCAGACTTTTATCCAGAATATCACAAAGAACATATGCCACCAAGGAAATGAAACCATTTACTTAATTTTCTAATGCAATATACATTTAGCCTCACCACCCAAAAAGACATTTAAAAACTCCTGGAAGAACAGTGAACAGCTTTAAAGTGGGAAACTTGTCACTCTCCCAAACGTCTAAAATTTTAAATACCTAAACTATACCTCAATTAAAAATAAATTATCTGGTACTGTAAACTAGCATTTAAACTGTTTCTTGCTGTTGAAAAATATCAGGCATAGAATCACATTCTCCATTGCCACATTAGTTTTCCATTAGTTTTTCAACAATGAAATTACACACACAGAGACGCACACACAAAATAAATAAACTTTAATCACAGTATCACACTGGAGCCAGTGTAATTAATGTTGTGTCAGCATTTCCATTTAAGCCACTGTTTTCAAGAGGTTTATAGCACAGCCATAAAAATTCAGTTAGGTTGAAATTAAGCAAACAAGGTCTTATACAGCAAGCAACATTTAAGTATATATACAGACAGCAGCCAGTTACTACTTATATGGGAATTAAAATAGACGCTTACTGATTTTAAAGGGCACTGCAGAGCCAGTTTTTAAACAATATTTTTCTCAACATTTATAATGTCTCAAAATCCTGAATCCAAGCTATGTTTCCCTATTCTTTTTTTCTTTCTCACACAATAGTTCACACAATTTCTTCCAATTTTGGGATTGTAAGCATTGTATTTTTGTTTCACTTTCAAAGCAAAAGAATGCAATGAACACACTTCTTTCAAAAAACAACATATATGATGACAGTTTGATCCTGATACAGGCCTCCAGGCATCAGTGATGCAGAAATGACAAATATTTCTTACATCTTCCAATAATCATAAGCTATAACTGTCTGGAAGATCTGAGTACTCAAATATGAGGCTTTAAAAATGCTATTTTGAATGTAATTATAAATGAGGTCTTATTTCTGTTTTTAGTAGAACTCTTGAGAGCAGGATTTGTGTCACAATTTCTGTCCCTTTTCCTGCTCTACTCTTTGAAATTAAATGTTGTAGTGCTACAGTTTCCAAAGGTGAGTTTTATAACACTGACCACCTATTTGACTCATACGGAGTCAGGGACCATACTGACTCCTGCAATTAGTCTGGGATTTCAAGCTGCAGATGACCCAGTGCAGGTAAACTAGAACTCAGACTGGGCAGGCAGTGCTATGAATTTAAAAGGCTCAATAATTTAGTGTCCTACTATAAAGAAGGCTCTTCAAAAAACTGAGTGAAATAATTTGTTTCTCAACAACCAATCAACAGAGAAAAGCAAGGAATCAAATTAGCAAGGATGCTGGTGAAAATCACAAAAAACAACAATGGTGACACAATTACAGGGGTGCAAAATTGGCCAGGTTTCACAATTTGGCACTTCCGTAACTTAAAATAAACAGCAGTCCTGTTTGTAAACTGCCATTTTGCTGCAGAGAGCAAAACTCCAATCCATTCTACTAATGTGCTTTTGCCCTACTTTACTCATCTTTCTCAATAAATATATCTGTTAAATATTATGTGATCCTATCTACTCCTCAGTAAACAAAGTACAGTGAACTAAGGATGGATTTCAAATATTTCAGCCTTGTCTCTTCAGTATCCTTGATTTGTGGTTTCAAGTCAGACTCATTAAAACACTAATTTATCTCTAATCAAGGATTTAAATATTGAACTGGCCAGACATCTAGGATGCACATTATTTAAAGTTCTGAAGGTATGCAAAAAATTCATTGCCAAGCCATAAGAATAGTGCTGGTGAGATCTATTAAAAAAAAAAATAGAAAAATAACATTTGATGAGTGGAATGCTTAATTATATCTAAAAAAAGGTCAGAACCCCACTGCCTCTTAATTTTCCCATAAAGTTCTGTTAGACTTCCTTAAACCAACAAAATTTAGGCTTCTGTTTTCTCCAGTATTTTTGTAACCATGTCCTTTAGTCTGAAAAATATTGAAATTTAATATCACATTACTGGAATCAAAATTCTATTTTCCTAAAATTTAGCATTATTTAAATTTTTCAAATTTTGAAAATGACTACAGTTAGAAACCAAAATATTATGCCTTTTTTCAACTTACTATTTTCCTGGCCAATATTTAACCAATTTTCATTGTATTACCTAATTTGTCAAATTATCTACCAACAAAGAGCTGCAAAAATCTGTGTAGTGGAAGCTCCTATATTAGTTTTTATCACAGATCTTCATGTCTACAGCTTGAAAAGGACTTTTGCATAACAAACATAATTATCCTTTACAAAAGAACATGTTCTGGAGAATCAACACAGTATAAGTGTGCTTCTATTATCACACCCTAAAATCTACATCCACCTTTATACAAAATCTGCTTGTAACCCCTGTAGCCCCAAAATCTGATGGACATAGGTATGCCAGTAAAACTGTGTGAAAAGACAATAGGAGGAGACAAAAGGAGAAGTCAAAAATTCCAATTTTCAGAATTGATCCCATATTTTTCCCCTTCAGATTTGAAAGGAAAAAGCCTTAAATTTTCACTCATGAGTAGTTTTCTGCTAACAAACTCTTCATTCTTACGAATTGTTACATTTATTTTGAAGTTTCATCTTGCCTTATGCTGCCATAATATTTTTTGTTGTTGTTATTCTGAATGGCTGAGGGGCAGCCTGTTTCTCATACATGACAGTATGAACACCCAAAGGACAATCCTGATTTAATAAAGAGAGATTCATAGGAGTCTGAGCTTACTTAGAGCAGGATTCTGACTCTGAAGACCACCCAGTACCATAGAGTCTCAGTTTCTTGGCATGACCACCAAATTTACTTTTACTGTCAATCTAAACCCTTACTTTTCACTTTCCTAAAGAAAAGCCCAATTGTAAACCAAAGTGGTGAATTCAAAGGTTAAGGACTATATGTACCTCTGCCAAACACTGTTACATCAGGAAAAGCACAAAATTACTGCATTTTTTGCCACAGATAATTGCCATAAACTGTTTATTTAACAGTTATGAAAGCGTTACATTTTATACAGCCAATTTGGCACCCCTGTTACTTATTATGTCCTCATTGATGTTTCTGCTGATTTTCATCAGCATCAGCCCTGATTTGATTCCTTGCTCTTCCCTGTTGACTGGCTGTCAGGAAAGTCACAAATTCTTATTCCATTTAGGTTTTTGAAGAGCCTTCTTTATAGCAGGACAGAACACTGTAACAGCATCACTGCACCTCAATCAACTGACAAGTGAGCGTGAACACACACTGCTTCTGCTGGAGTCCCTAGGAAAAAACATTGTTGTTTCACGCATTTTCATAAAAGACAGTTTATAGAAAGTAACCCAAAGCAAATATACATAGCATAAAGTTAAATTAGTTTAATTAATTAGTCACATGTAGCCAAATAAGTTTAACACTATCCAGCTACTGCAATCCAAATACCACAGCACAGTCACGTTACAGTCTACGTGCAAACAGCAAAGATCTCCTGTAAGAGAGAACATCTCTTAAAGAGTGAATGAGTCTTGCCACAGAAATGTTCCCAGCTGCCGAGGGCCCCAGTCTGGTGACGGCAAAGGGATGGTGCCAGCGGGTCTGGAGGAGCAGCCTGGCACCTGACTTCATCCTGCTTTCTCCTCCCTCTGTTGCGTCGGCTAAGTCAAAGGGCTGGTCTCCTAATGATCCAAATGGCCTTCTGGTGACACTGGGCTTGGCATCAAATGGGCAGCAGCAAGCCCGGCACACAGGCCTGCCATTGTACTGGGAAGGACTAAAATGGGCTGCTGGCAGAAGCTTGGCCTGCTCTTGCACCCCTGATGGCAGCCTGAAGTGCTGCCCACCCACTGTTGCCTGGAGTTGGCTACAAAATGACATTTCACAGAAAAAGGGTTCTTGTCCCTAGATTATATGAAGCTGACATCTGATTGCCTCACCTGGGGAGGGGGAAGAAGGAGCAAATAAGGAGAAAAGGTGTACAGATTAGTAAGGGCACTCACTTTTCCTACCCACAGCGGGCTGATGAAAGCATATGCATGTTTTAGACCCTCCTTTTAACAGTATCAAGAAATAATACACAGAGTAACAAAATACATTTAAATGGTTAGACTAATTAGTACAGAGACAGTTTCAGTAGTAGTGGGATTCTGGTATATTTAATTTTCTTCCAATATACATTTCCTTTCACAGTTACAAAGCTTGGGCATCTTATTAGACATTGACAAAGCTATGCTTATAAGTGGGAAGGATGGCTGCTAGAGAAAATTATGCAGGGAGGCATACCAATTTTCACATCAAGTTATGTACTGAAGCATAAGATTTTGGACACAAAGAATGTATTTCTCCAGCTACTTGATCTGTTTTTCTTTTCAAACTCTGCACAAGTTAAAATACACCAAGTAAGCAAACAAAGCAACCTTAAGCTGCCATAAAGAATGCAAAATCAACTAAAATGAGTGAAGCGTATGATTGTGCACTGACTTCAGCTTTCAGATGAAAATTAAGATCCTATAGAGTAAGATTTGTATTCCTTTCACATACAAAGAAAAATTTGGGTTTCAAATGTATAAAACAGGAGGACAGCCTTCCCTCAAAGAAGTTTAAAACCCACTAAAAATCTTTTTGGACTTAAAACGTGAGGAAACAGAATAAATAACAGGAAGTCTATGGTGGCATATGATTGCCTACCCTGAGAGTTTGGGCATTTCAATGTTTCAGCTAGGCAATTTCTGTTCATTTATAAGAAACTCTGCAGAAGTATCAAGGCCAACTCAGAATAAGGATAACTTCCACTTCTAGTGGAAGGTGTTCCTGCCCATGGCAGGGAGGAGGTTGGAACTTAAAGATCCTTAAGGTTCCTTTCAATCCAAGCCATTCTGTGATTCTATGATAACTGACCTCACATTTGTCCTGGTTTTCACCAGATTGCAGAATGTGAACTGAATGTGAATGCTAAGAATGTTCCTGAGCTTCCTGAGCTGCTACAAGGACTTGTAAAATGGGACCCAGAACAAATACACTAATAGCACTCAGGCTGGGACCTAGGGTTATTTCAAAAATACCTATGCACAGGAGCATACATCCCTCTGAACAGCAGTGCTCATCTCCTACTTGGATGTTTCTGAAAAACTCCTGCTGCTAGCCTGCTGCTGACATCAAGAATCGTGAACTTAGACAGCAATGAGAAGGAAATGAAGATTTCCAAGGATCATTACTACATTTGCACTGTTAAAATGCCACCTATAAGAAGTGGTTTGCAGAAAGAGAGACAGCTTCAGAGGGCACTGTTAGGTTTTCCCTTTCTCTTCTCATGTCAGTTAGCAGAATGTAAACTTACACATCATGAAGAAGTTATGTCACAAATGTGTGTTAAAACAAAGATCACACGGAAAGCACAGGTGTGTCAGGAGAAGGAAAGAAAAAGCATTATTATCATGTGCTTGGGATCATATTTGCTCCCATCTAGACTACAAAAGAAGTACTGAACAGTTAAAGTGAGAGGACTGGAATATTTTTCTGGACAACATTCCAACCAAAACACCTCTTCACATAAGAAAGGGAAGGAAGGACATGGGAATTCTGTGATGGGAATTCTGCAAACCCTACCAAGTTGTCAGTCATTCTACTAACTGCTCTGCAGATTGTGCTTTCCACACAATTGTCCACAGCCAGATGTCCAAGACAGAGTTTTGTCAAGGAAGTATTTTGTGAATACAGGCCAGCATCAATTTGAATAATGACAGACACAGGAGTTCCTAAACTTTGTTAGGTACACAGAAATGAGCAAAAGTCTGATTTAAAAATGATGTACCTATTCTAAAACTGACAGCTAATTTAAGAGATAGATCTGAATATTGACCTTTTGGGGGAGAAGCTGACTACAAGTGCATTTGTTGTCTAGAGTAGCATAGGGTTGTCAAGAACCCAACAGAAGCAGCAGAAAAAATGCCACAATTTCAGAGATTAATGTGGCTCTAAACACAAACTTGGATTAAAAATTTATTATGTTTAGGAGATCAGTTTGTTTTCCTGGCCCAGTTGGCATTTAGATGAAAATAAAATACAAGCTCTAGAACTGCTTATTTCTTAGTATGGACAGAGTCATAAACAGCCTGTAGTCAGATTACGGGCACAAACCTACTCCTAATGAAATCCATCCCTGCTCCCCCTCAGATATGTCAGAAAGCTAGTATGGTTCTAAAGTGTGCAGACACATAGGAACTTTATTGTCCATTAAATTGGTTGACCATGCCATTTTGCCTCAGTTGGCCAAGTCATACCAACAGCATGCAATTATATACTGTTAAGAACACAAAAAAAATTTCTGATGACAGGTGTTCTCACATTTTGCTTTTTTTTTTTTTTTTGAGGCAGAGTGGCTGAGAATTGCTGGTCCATTAAACAACTAAACTTTGTGACTCCACATGTGAGGCAGAAATAAAATAAGCTGCCAGTAAATTTAAAAATAATAGAAAAGATGGGATTTCCAGATTATCTCTCCATCACACATTCTTCCCCCATACCCCCATTCAGGGGCCTTTTATCTGGATAATCTCAACTTGACTAACAGGCAAGTATTATCCTTTCTAGATGAAGGTTGGGCAAAATTGTGGCTTCAACAGAACTCTCACACTTCCTCTTAAAAAACAGATGTAATTTCAGAGAAATCAACATTTTTCAGCCCTCTGGCTTTGAAGAAGTCACTGGAATATATAATTACACACTGTGGGCATCGGCAAATAACTGGTCAAAACCAAGTAACAGCAAAGCAGCAGTAAAGCATCACAGCAAAAGTATAGGTATCGAAGGTATCCCCTTCATCTTTATGTCCTTCTTATGCACAGGCACACAAAGCTCTTTACAAAGGTCTAAGAGCATGTCCTCCAGGCTGGAGAAGAAGCCATGCCAGATCTGCAAGATGCATAAGGATTCTGCAGCTACTCATCATATGGGGAATCAGCTGTCTCCATATCTACACAAGAGACCTGGAAAAACATGTCGCTGCCTGCTAAAGGCAATGAGCTACTCTTGAAATGCTTTTTCACTGCATGTCATGCCCTGAATTATCTGCTCTTCCTAAAATGAGTGTTGCATTCATGCTAACAGATGGAAAACATCATCATCTAAACTTGTATCCATGCCTTGCTACTGGCTTTTACAAAATTCATGAACGTGGTTTAATTAGTAAAGTTAAAATCATTTTTGTATAGTGGCCTGTGGATGAAAAGTTTTTTCCCACATTACGCTGCAGAAAAACTCATACAGTGACATCTCTTAGGGAAGCTTTATGCACTAGTGCCAGTGTAGACACAGGACTCTGGTCTGACATTCATGTGGATT
>VYZP01056860.1:14892-37309 GCA_013400635.1 Hypocryptadius cinnamomeus | reverse complement strand
AAAGTTCCTTATAAAATATACATACATACATACATACATATATATATATATATAAAAATATATACATATATATATACATGGCGTGACACCCGAGGCACAACCGGGCCGCACGTCCCTGCGAACGGCGAGTTTGTGCCATGCGAAGCCTCCTCCCCGCTCCCACACCCCGCCGCAGGGCTTGGGCCGCTCCCGCCGGGCTCCCCCGACCAGCACGGGGAGGGCACTCGGCGAGCCCCGCACCGAGAGGAGGCCGAGCTCCGGCCCCACTCCCGCCTGCCGGCACGGGGCGACCGCAGCCCCGCGCCCTTCCCCCGCGTTCGGGCTCGGTGGGAGCCGGCGAGGCTTTGGGAACGACTGGCTGCGGGGAGCCCTTTGTGGAGTGCCTCAATCCCCCCTTTATTCCGCACTCCCCGCCAGCCGGTCACTATCCTCGTTCCAGAGCCAGCCCCTCGTAGCAAGGAGCACATGTTTCCTCTCGGGCTCCTGGCCCGCCTTACGACGAGCCACGGCCAAGGGAAGGCGGCACCCGGTACCAAAGCCGAATCAGAAATATGGAATGTGAACGCGCGTGGCAGATCTGACAGGGGATGCAGAAAGAAGCGATCCATTTCACCCTTTTCAGTCTTCCGCTGCCGCTTTTCTGTCAATTGCCGATACCATAATCCTTCCTTATTGCCTGTTCAAGTAAGTAGGGGGGACAGTCTCCATTCCTCTACGTGTCATTCCTGAACAAATTAAGCATGTACCAGGCAAAAGGCTGACATACATACACGCAGAGTTGTCTGATACCGGAATGGTGCCGAAATCCTCGAGGCGTTAACAGCCAGCTCCCACAAAGAGCACTCAATTTCATCCAGCATCCCCTTTGTCCGTGCATCCTCAATACACACCCGGCCGCTCCTCCATGCGTCCACGCACGCCCCACGTACACGGCCCCTTTGTGTCCTCGCCTCCCCCCCACTCACAAAGAAATGCCCTTTCCACAAGGCATGCACCCAGCCTCGGACACAGCCCTTCGCCTTCCCGCGAGACACGCGCGACACGCCGCCGGGCACAGCGCTCCGGTACCTACTTGTATTCAAGAAACAGTCCGTAAACCTCCTAAAGCAGCTTGCAGAATTAGATCCATCTTCCATGTCTGGCCCTAGGAGCAGGGGAGACGAGAAGGAGAAGAAGGCGCCTCTCTGCCGCTGCTGCTGCCGCCTAGGAGTCCTGCTCCCGCCGGGGCCGTCGCCTCCTCGGATCCCGTCGCCGCGGGCTGCTGCTGCTGCAGCACCGAGGGAACTGCAGGACCACGGGCGAGAGGCGGCTGGGGAGAGGAGGAGGCGGGAGTGGTGCTGCCGGGGGCCGCCGGCTGCGGAACGGAGCAGCAAGCCCTGGATGGAGGAAGAACAGAAGAGTCTCCTCCTGCCGCTGCCGCCTGGATGGGCGATCAAGTGAGCTGCTGCTGCTGCTCCGCCAACATCTCTTCCTCTTCCTCTTCCTCCTCCTCCTCCACCTCCTCCTCCTGCCGCTCTCGCTGCCTCTCCTCCTCCTTCCTCCCCTTGGAGACTTGTGAGGTTAAAGGAAAATGAGGAGGGGAAACGAGGAGGCGGCGGCAAGAAATAAAAAGAAGATGGAGAAGCGTAGGAGAAGGAGGGGATTGGAACGAGGAAAGGAGCCGCTGCCGCTCCAGAGACGAAGCTGGCGGAGGAGGCTGTGCCTGTAGCGCGGCTCCTGCTGCTGCTGGTGGTTGTCAGGAGGAGAGAGAGGGAGCGGCAGGCAGCCAAGTCGCCTCCAGGAGCGGGAGGAGGAGGAGGAGGAGGAGGAGACCCGCCGCTGCCTCCACCTCCACCGCTCTGGCCATGGGAGTGGAGCGGGCGGCTGCCGGAGCCGGGCTTTTCCCCGGGTGCTGCAGCTAGGGGGGCCGAGGGGCGGGATAAGATCCGCTTCTCCGGGTTGGACATGCTTCCGCTCTTCCCTCCCTTTCGCGGTAGTTTAAGGCAGGAAGTCTAGCAGAGATACCGGAGTAAAGCGAAAGGGGAAGCCGAAAAAGGACGGAGCCAAACAAGGGGCAACCGCGGATCGGCCCTGTGTTCCCTCCGGCAACTCTCGGGCAGTATTTCCTCCGCACCCGGCTCTCCGCCCTCATAAAATCCTCACATTTCCGTTCCCCCTTTAGGCCAGAGGGGACAGGGCGCTATTGACAGCCAAGCGGTTTCAATCCCCTTTAAAGTCCGCTTTTCCCCATGCTCACACCTCGCATTCAAAGCAAGAAAACGGCAACAATCTGTATTTTCTTCGAGCGAAGCAAATATTGCCCTGTATGTGCGCGCTCGCCTGCAAAGAGGCAGATACAGTTACTGCAGTGCCGCTTCCACATCAGCCCCGGCCGCCAGAAAACGCCCACTGGCGGAGCCAGCGCTTCCCAGGCTCCCTCCCTCCCTTCTCCCTCCCTTCCTCTCACTGCTAGGCGCGCACACCGGAGCTACCGCACAGCAGTTACCTAAAGGTAAAGCGGGGAGAAACACGAGGAAAAGATCCTCCCTATGTGGTGTCATTATTCTAAACATACATTTCCAGCTGCCGAGATCAAAAGGCGGACGCCCTGCTATTCCTGGGCTGGAGACACCAGAGAGCCGCTCCTCCGTTTCTGTGGAGCATCCAACACCATTTACACGCGAAGATGCGCAGACCCTCCCCGACACTCAGCATCATATATGTTTGCTTTGGCTGCCCCCTGCTTTTCCCACCACTTGGCATACTGACAGCCACCCACCCCTCAACCCCAGCTCTCCGGCTCCCCGGAGGCTGCCTCAGATCCTGCTCTCCGGCGCAGTGTGGTTCTGGGGCTGCCACCGGCCTTGCTCCGCAAGCACATGCACCGTCGCTCGCGATGAGCCCGTAGAGCCTGTCGCGCTGGCCAGCCGCCACCTCGACTCCGCGCTGGGGTCCCTGGGCATTCGGGGTCCTTCCCCGCCGCCCTGGCCGCAGCCCGCCCGTCCCGGTGCCTCGGCGGTCCGCGCTACGGCAGCCCTTAGCGGGGCAGCCGCCGGCCGAACGGCCGGCCAAGGGAAGCCCAAAGGCGGGCTCGGATTGGAACAGGGCCGATGACCGCGCTCAAAGCCCACGCCGCTTGTATTTCGTTTTCGTCCTAAATTCTCTCTACCCTGCTCGTCAGCTGTCGAGAGGTGGGAGGAGAGGGCCGAGCCCACCGGGATTCATCTCCAGCAGCCGGAAAGGGTGGCCAGCATCGCCAGTTTGCTATGGGCTCCCCTCAGCCTTGCCGAGCCCTCCCGTCGGGCCGGGCCGAGCGGGATCGCGGCCTTCGTAGAGCCGATGCCCCGCGCCGCCCGTCGGCACGACCGGAGCCCCAGGGCTTCGGGTACCTTGCCGCCGAGCTCCCCTCCCGGGACAGCCGTGCCCCTAGCACTGTCAGCGCCGGCAACCGGCCATCATCGTTCATCATCCGGGCAGCCGGTGCGCCCCTGCCCTCACCCAGAAGCGGTGGCGTTCACCTGGGCGGGGGCTGCGATGCCCAGCCGCCGCCTCCCCTCGCCCGGCGGCAGCCGTCGGGCGGCAGGGCGTCCCCGGCCCGCGGAGGAGGCGCGGGGCCTCAGCGCGGGCTGCCCGAGCGCCAGGCAGGAGCTCCCTCGGGGCACCCGCGGTGCCGACCGCCAGCGCGGGGGCACCTCTGGGGCCCGGCTGCGAAGGACTGGTGCCCGGCGCAGTGCCACCCCGCCGCGGCAGGACAACGCGCCCGGGGCTCCTGCCCCGCAGCTACCTGGACGGGGCGGAGGGAACCGCTCTCCCCAGGTGGACGACGCATCCCCTCGGCGCTACCCCCAGCCAGCGGGAGGAGAAGCGGCCGCCGCGGTGGCGCCCACCCAGGCGGGGCCGCCGCCGTGCCGCTGGCAGCAGATTTTGTTGTGGTGCGGCGGGGTCCCCCCGCAGCCAGGGCGGGCGCTGCCCCGCGGGGCGGGGATGGAGCGGGCACCGCCGCAGCCGTTGCAGATATTGGCGGAAAAGATGTTTGTGTTGCCGCTGCCAGCAGGGCACCCGCAAAGCGAGAGATTCTGTTTTGCTCCCGGAGATCAGACTTTCCCGGAGATCAGACCTCCACGCCGTCCGCCGCCGCTCCAGGTGCTGAGTCCAGGTGTCGGTGGGAATCCTCATCGAACAACCGCAGTCTTCCTATTTCCGTTCAAAATTAGGCTCGCTCTTTCGAATTTCGACTCCTGCTTCGAAAACAGTGTAAACCTACGCTTTTGGGTTTTATTTTAAATCGTTCAAGTGTTTTATATTTATCATTTCAGGACTTCTTTTAATGCTAGAAAACCCACCAACTCCTGTTACAGCTAGAGTCTTTATGTATCAATCTGTAACGCTGAAAAAGATATTCTTCTGAAAATAGCAACGAGCTCAAATTAAAGTGCCTTTCCAGCCAGCTGAATGTTCCGTAACAGTGAGAAACAATCCACAGAGTTTGAAAAAGGTTTAGAATGCAAAAATAGAGACTCTAATTAAACAAACAAAAATCCCACAAAACAAAACAAGAAGACTCAGGTTTTACTAAACTGTTTCCATCTGCATGGTTCTTAAAACCTGTTGCCTAAAAATCCTGAACTAAAATGCAGAAAACTGAATCTGTTTTGTGATCCACTTTCTCTTAGGGCATTTGCCTTTACCAAAATAGTTTAATAACTTCTATTTCATATGCCTATTTGTGTGAGATTCTTTTATTTCCTTAAGTCCAACCATTACACAGAGAGCTTTTCCCTGAAAACTGCTGCACAAGGACTAGAGATTCAGTGAATATTTACATTCTCTGAAAGTTTTGTTAATGGAAACAAAATTTCAGTGAATTGTGCTTTGTTATTGCAGCCTGTTTGTTTAGCAATTAACAATTTCTTATTAGAAAAACTTACACTAAAATGTTTAAATTGAAAGAGCTAATCAGATTGAAACGACTGACAAAAAGCAACAGCCAGTCACCCGAAAAAATTAAAGCAGGTCCTTTAGACAGATTAGTCCCAAATTGTTCTGTCAATTAAAAGAGTAAATTACTGATACTTCACATCGTCAATTTATAATTGTAGAAATCTTGTTTAACTATGCTAATCTATGCTAAATTCCTCAATTGCTGCTCATCCAAACTGCAGTTGTTCAAATATCACTGTCTCAGACTGGATATCTGTGTATTCATAAGAAGCATATCAATTGTGCATGTATAAATACGTATCTGTATGTTCATCAAACAGGCAAAATACATTTTGATTTGTAAAAAATCATCAGATATTCTAGAAAAGCAGCTTTCAGGTTAAGGGCTATTTACAAACTATTCATCTGATTACTATTCATTAGCCATTGGCAATTCATACCTGATTGATCACCTGCTTCTTGGCTGGGCAAGCAAAAGCAATCACAGAAAAAAGCTAGATGACAGTGAAAATTATTTTTCAAGCTCTCTACATTTATATTTGTAAATTATACAGACTTGCAGACAAGTTATCTCATGGCCATCTCAATACCTGGGGATAAATTAGTGGTGAATCACATTTGCTCGTCAATGTCAGTCTGGGTTTTCATTGTTCAGTCCGCATCAACATTTCTATTGCCAGAGCCGTGATGTCACTGATCCCACTGTAGTACTAACCATATACTCACATCATTTACCAGAGAAGTCTTACCCACTCCAATATGAAACAGTGAGATTTGCTACGTCATCCCCCCCCCACATCCTCTCCCCCGAAGAAAAAAGAATTTAAAAAATGCAGAAACACAACAAAATGCATGTTAAAATACTTTGATGCATTCCCTTGTGCCAGGTGCAAGGGTTTGGGTGCAAATGCCCTGTGTCAGTGCAACCATGAGCAAAGGATTTCAGTTGTATTTACAGGGATAAATGTGATTTCACGGGAATTCAGAAGTCACAGAACACTAAAGCCATCAGGAGGTCACTGAAGCCATCAGGTGCATTGTACTTACAAGCATAGGCCTGGTTTGAAAGCAGCAAATAAGACTGTTTGGCAATAATTTGGCAATATTAGTCAACATACTTGAAGAAAAACATTGTCAGGAAAAAACATAGTTATAATAAAGGTTTTTTTCGGTATTAAATACAGCTTAAACTAAAAACCTGTTCTTTCCCAGTTCTTTTGGCTCCATTTTAAGAATGACAGTGACTCATCTTTTATCTGGTCCCACTCTTTTGTCTGGTAAATCCTCTTATCTCTATAACCTGAGTCCATTCTACCATGTAAGACCAATTCCTTGGAAAAAAAAAAGAAGAAATAGGACAGAATATGGGGAAAGGGAGTTTATAAAAATGTAGGAGGACAGCAGTTGAGGAGCTGACAGAACCAAACACCTGAATGTGGGTGAAACAGAAACAGCCAGAATGAAATAGAGAGAAGGCAACCTGCTGGAAAAGTGGGGCAGGGGCAACAAAAGGATAAATGCAGCTAAAACCCAAGCTCTGAGGCTGAGTAAATACAAGTAAAATTATTTATGGAAAAGTCCTGAGCGAGTTGATAAAAATAATTCTTTTGGTTTTGCTTTTTTTCCCCAGGGATTTTCTGCTAAATGATCTTACAGAATATAGTAATTGCCACCCAGATACTGAATTGCTATCATGAATTAGAAACCTCCGTAAAAGACATTGTTTCCTAAAATCTTAAGAGTAATTTATAGAATCTCTTACTTCATAATAGCTTGTTCTTACAAAGGACAATTCTCAAACACCATACTCATGCAAGGAGTAAGTTTGTTTAATGGGTATGTATCAGCCATTTTCTTTGATTTTCACTAACACTCATCCAAGCCACCTCTTTTCCACACAAGTATTAACTGCAAGTGTTGGCAACAAGCAAACGTGGTAGCAGCCATCTTGAAAGTATTCTGGGGAATTACTTAGTCAAGGTGCAAAAGATACTACTGTGAGATAGAAAATGAATGACAATTATTTTCTTTCAAAAAATAAAAAAACCTCTATTTTTTAGGAAGTCCAGGTCTGTTCAGAGATAGTGACTGACATCCAGAAAAATAATAATTTTAAAATGTAGATAAATATCTACTTTACTTTCAGTATTTCGTTCAGCTCTGCTATGTCATTTCACTTTCTGCTTAGCTTTCAACACAGCTGAAAGGTTCTGTGGCTGGAACTATATACGATAAAAGTTTGTCTAGAAGTGTTATGTTGTGTGATGTATGATAGTGGGTACATTAATAAAGCTGTGAAGACCATTTCCTGCCAATTTTTTTGCTTCCTCTAAGAAACAGACAAAACTATGAGAAGTTTTCAGCATTATTCTCTAGGGAAAAACTACAATTCTTTATGGAAAGGAGATACTTCATGTGCAAAGGTAAGACATTTTCCAGTAAACACATTACTACATTTTACATTGAAATAAAAAAAAATAAGGTTCATTTTAAAATGGAAAAAAAAGCTAGTGTCAATATACAGAGGGAAACATTTACAATAATTGTACTCAGATTTGTTTTCTATAAAAGACTATGAAAGAAGCCAAACAAAGCCTTATGAAGCCATCTAGCATTTTGTGCTTTCTTATGCAGAACAAAGAACAGTTATTTATTGGTTTTATTTACAGGGTTTTCAGAGAGTGAAATGGCTGCTTGCATTTAAGTTACTGTTATTAAAGTAGGGGACACTTCTCCAGAAAAACTGCCGTTTAAAGAAGTTAAAACTCCAGTAGCAGCTTTCTTTATGGAGATGCTTTATTATAAACCCAAAGCAGCATAAACACTGCAAGCTTTTTGATACAAAAACCATCTTTTGAATCCTGTCCAGCAGAACAGGATCATGGCCTGGGACCAAGGCCTCTGGAGCAGTAATGAAACATAAACAGCAAAGGATGTAATAGTTAGCATGGTAGGCAACAGCATTGTTGTTACCGAGTACTGCTGGAAGAGCCATTTTTATTGCAAGAAAAATAAACAGTGTTATCAGGATTTTTGTAGTTCCATCTTTCTGTTTTCATAATGAAATCTAGAGTTAATTTATTATATAAATTTGTTACAATTTGCTATCTGCTACAGAAAAGTAAGTTATTTCTATCCTGTACTCAACTGGAACATAAAAATTCTATTCTTTAAGAATAGATTTAACAAAAATCCAAAAGGAAAGGTTAATACTGACTTATATTGTATTCACTCACCGTGAGTTGTGTGTGCATCTTGCTAGTACATAGCACAAAGTATACACTGCTATTGTCACAACAGGGGTGCCAGCTTTCCCCTGTAACTCTCTCTTGCAATCCCTTTCTTCATTTTCCCAAATTTTGCAACCAGTAAAAAGAAGCAGACTTTTCCCCAACGTGGTTTGAACAGTTCACGAAAAGTCCTACTGGCAAATTCTTTGATGCAATTAGCAATCTCAGCTCTGAGTTTAAGTGTATAATTTTGTTCTAGCCTAAACCTACAGCTGGTTCCTCTTTGATATTAACAGCAGGTACAAAAAAACCCAAAAAAACAAACCACAACCAGAGACTGAGTCCAACCTTTAGAATTACCTACAAACAAAACAATTTCATGTTGAATGCAAGCACCTTGTTGTGATGTCCAATCATTGCTTGAGGGAAATAAGTGGTTTTTTAGAATGCTTCACTCATTTCATTTGAATTCCTCCTTCCTTCAGTTGCACTGACTACCAAGCTACCCTCTATGAGGAACAGGACTTTTACTCCTGCCCTTCTGTTAAAAAAGTCAGATCTGAAACCGTGGCTGTTGACAGTGAAATGCAGCCATTAGCTTTCAAGGTTAACACCTTGAGACAGAAAAGTGCAAAGAAATGCATACCTCTAGCAACCACAGATTATTTAATGTGTTTTCTAGAAAGTTTGGTTTCAAAACCATGACCTCTTTCTATATAGAAACATACCTTTGCAGTCCTGAAAACTAAAAAGCTTGAGTTTGAAAACAAAAACTTGAACTCTTCAAGTTTGTTGTACAAACATAGCTGTCCCATATGGGGTCTCAGACTGCTGCAACATGCATCCATTCAACACAACTGAGTTAATAAAATTGAGAAATGTTTATTATCTAAGCAACTTTTCTCCATCCCATCCTAACCTTAGGGACCAAGAAATTCAAACCAATTTATTTCTTTACAGCAACATACATGCACACACTATGAACGTGCACCTGCTCTCTTTATATTCCATCCTAGGACATATATTCCACCATAGGACACACTTGATATCTTTTTCTTTCTTGCCTGTCCTTCCACTTCTCCCATTTTTTTCTCTTTTTCCTTCTCCCTGTCTTTGTCTTTTTCACATAGACAATATTTCTCTAGCTGCAGAATCAACTTAACAATATAGATTTTCTTTACGCAATATTTTAACATGGGCATGTGAAACCCACCACATAGAGGGCTGGACTATTACTGCCATCATCCCAGAACAAATACTCTTGCATACACAACCCTAGATCATTGCAGACCAGCTTATTTGATTCAGTACAATTCTTCTCTAGAAATAAGAGAATTGTCATATACTTTCATTCACTGGCTTTTATAGCTTTGTTTACTTATTCCCCATTATTTCCTTTGCCGTCATCCAGCAGCTCCTGTTATTCCCATAGCTTTCTCTCCCTCATGCATGATCCATTCTTCTCTCCAGTTTACTGTTTCTCCCCACGCTGCCACATCTACATCTCAGCTGGCAGCATCTCTGTTCTCTCAGCTGCAACAAGCTCTTCACCTGTTTTCCCTTTACTACTTCCGAAGTCTTTCTCCAATAGAAGTACATCTTCCTGACCTTCTGCTGTGCAGGTCCCACAAAAAGCTCTGGTCCTCAAAAGCAGAGGGAGATTCTTCCCAAGCCTTGGGTCTACATAAAGGTTAGCTGTTAAAGTAGAAGGAGAAGGACAGAGACTGCTTGTTCTCTACCAGAAGCCTGGGGCTGCCTGTGGAGGAGGCTTTAGGATGGCAGAAATGAAGTAGCATTGTCTTATCAGCTTGGCCACAGAGACAGGGAGTTTTTCATCTCTCCTGCTTGATATAGGTCCTTTGAATGAATGACTGGGATACTTGAGTACAGACCACAGAGTTCAAGCAGAACAAATAGGACACATCCTATTCCTACGATAACACAAGACCAGCAGTCCAGAAATAAAATAGGCACAAATAATTTCATTATGTGTTCTCCTTAGAAAGAAAGTAAAATTGGATTCCATAGGTAAAACTGACAGGAGTCCTGTTCAGGCAAGGCATCTTTGTACTCTTGCTAGCCAGACAGGGCAGGGATTTTAAAATATATTGGTTGCTTTATTATTTAGAAAATAAATATAGAACTGTATACTGCTGCCATATTTGGAAATAACAGACCTGAGTATCTACAAAATTTTGAAAAAAGTTAATTTGAACTTATCTTTTGTCCCTTTTTTTCTGTTAATGTCCTGCTCCTTTAGGACAAAATCAGAAGGGAAAGCACTTAATCTCTACAGCATCCTCAGCTCAGCTCTCTCTTGCTGGATACAGTCTGCAGAGATGTAAATGCTGAACCTTGGGTATAACTATTTTCAAAGCAAAGCAACAATGTGTTTCCCACCAAACCCCGTAACTCAGAGTCCGTACACTGAGAAAGCTTCTGGCAAGCCCCTATTTTCTCAGAGCAGAGAAAGTAAATAACACAGCAGTCCCAACACCCAAGTCAATCAGACCATCTCTACATCAGATATGGCTCATGTACACTCAGATATAATTATCTATCATTACCTTTTTTTTTCTTCAGTACAGATTGACATCCAGACAAAACAAACCATTAATGCAGGAGCAACTCTGGGTTTATTTCTGGAGGAAGGATTCCTTTGTGAGACTGCAAAACTCCCTTTTAGCTAAAGTGCTATGTGAGGTTTTTACCTGTGGTTACTCTAATCTAAGTTGTGGTTTGACTGAATGGACCTTCACTAAATAAAATCTGATTAATTTTATTGGAAAAGCAAAACTTTTTGCTGCCAATGGCTTTTCTTGCTTACCAGCACATGCTGGTACATGGCTTATCACAATACAAACTCAAAACTGAATAGCATTTTTCTCACCTAGAAAATGTTGGGAGTAAATATTTTGCCTATTTCAGCTCCATGGAGCTCTAAAATAACAGGATAACATTAATGCAGCTGTAAATTATCAATAGAGGAGGGCTTTAAATGAAGGGAAAAGAAAGCCACAGGAACCTTTAAATGGAGTGGGAAAAAAAGTGATAGGAAAAATTTTTTAAATATATCTTCCAATTTTTGGACATTTGGTATTTAAAGAGAGTAGTATTATCTTTCTCAGACCATCTTCCTTGACTAATCAAGGCACAATCTTTTAGTTCTTTCATATAACAGTTGTTCTGTTTCCTGGTGTCTCACCTTACAAGTCCTTCACTATGCCTCTTCCACTTAGAATTCACTTTTCCTGAGTGCAGGTGACTACAGCTGCAGACAGACATTAGCTCTGGCTAATGTTTTACAGACAGCTTGAACATTTGCCAGTTCTTTTGGAGACATTTTTCCTGATACATCATGATCATAGTCCTGGGTGGGTGGGAGGAGTCACTGCTGCCCAAGTCATTTTGTGATGAACATAGCCATGAGGACTTGCTTTCCTTTTGGTTGTTTCCAGCCGAGAAGCTCAAAGACAGCATTCATATTCGTCCCTAGGTGAATGATATTGCACTTTGAACTGCTATGTTTCATTCTGCTTCCAGTCATACAGACTTCAGAGCTCTCTGAATCATACTGAAGTCTGCACCAGTTCCCCTCTGTGCAGAAAATGGACTCTAAAATATTTTAACCTATAAACTCTGCTAACACACCCTTACTTGCATGTAGAAAAGAAAATATAAAACCAGTTCAGTCCCAAAACAAGTTTTTGCTAAATTCAATTCGTAACCTTCCTTATGCCAACAGAGCACGTGTCTTTGCTTTAGCTATAAACACTTCATTCTCAGGTGGTCCACAGCACCCAATATATTTCTGCAGACTTCACAGATACTCAAGACATTGCCTGACAGCTCTGCAAAACAGGGAAGCATTATTCACTAATGCTGTCTTACAGAGCAAGAAACACAAAAGTATTTTTTCCCCCTGAAGTTATATAGGAGATTTTTAAAAAGTGTTATAAAAAGACCACTGAAAAAATGACACAGATGTATTCTGATCCCACCTCTGTTCCTCTGCCTGTGACATCACTGTCTGTTCTCTCCTCCATCACACGTAGAAGGACAGAGTCCAGGCTGGGGCTGGCTTCAGGCAGAGGCAAAGTAAGCTGATCCCAAGGCCACGGATTGCTGGAGGGCACCTGGCTGCCTGCTCTGCCTTTCCAGGAAGGCAAGCAGACAAGCTCTTCCAGCAGGGTAGCCACCCGAAGAGCACAACTCCCGCCCTGCCTAAAAAGCCTCCTGCTGTCTCAGTCACCAAGATCATGATCACATCACAGTGCATGTCTTGTCTTTAATGCCTGCTGTCTGCTTTTTTAAGGAAAACAAACTTCTGCTCTCCTTTGTTTTCCCTCTTCCCACGGCCATTTTTCTTTGCTATACGTGACACTAAACAGTTTTTAAAACCCTTGTATTCAATGGAAGTGTAATTTTTCAAAACCAGACTCATGGCTGAAATCAAACCATCCCCGCTTTTCTGTGAACTGCCAGTCTTCTATGCAAGGCCACTCTACCAAGAATTAAGTTACAATGTACATAAATGACTTAATTTAATCTGAGAAGACATTTAGAAACTTCAAACAACAACAATTGACCTGTTATTTGATTAAAAACCCAAACCAAAACAAAAACCCCACCCAAGCCCCACCAACCTATGTTTACTTTTTGTTCATAGTGAGATGTAGAAAAGCCCCCACCTCCCCCGTTAAACCTACCTTCTTGTAATTGAGAACTTGTTCTTTGTAATCCAATATCTGGCCTGGCCCGGGTGTAGAAGGAGGATTCCCACCTAGAGATTAGTGCATTGTTAACATTAACAGCTTTCATGAGATCACTGCATTACTCTGCCAAGTTAAAATATTTGATCCACATGAACTGTGCTGAAGACTGACACATAATTTGAGGCGGTTCTGAGGTTTTTCTTGGATTTTTCCAATAGATGGGTTTCAGGCAGCAATACAAATGTAGCTAACACAGCAACAGCTGTTGCAGTCGCACTGGCCTGTACTCTTTTTTGGGACACAAATGGCCTGACTCCAGCAGGATTTATTACAGCTTCTAGTTCTGTGTACAGTATGAATCAGGTTCAGTTTTTCAAAAGACTTTTTGAACCCAACCTTGTTTTGAATAACAACAACAAAAAGTTAATTCACACTACTACTCTTCCATGAAAATTAGCATACCTGTGTTTCAGCAAAGATACTTCTCTTTTAGAAAAGAGATATCAATGTACACTACATTCCTAACTCTCGATAGCATTTTAAGGAAATGCAAGAATAAATGTAGGAAGGAATGAAAACATGTACTCTCATGTATGAGAGTACAAAAGAAAAACGAAAAACAGCTGTGTTAATCAGATGGCATGTTAAAATTCAGAAGGAAGGGAAATTAATGAAAGGTAATCTAAAAGTGGAGTCATCTTGGAGCTCTGGGGAAGTTTTTTGCCATTTAGCTAGTAGTTATTTTAAATCTTACCACATGCCTGTAGCAGTTTCAGGCAATTAGAAATGTGTTCATCTAATGGACCCTTCAAATTCTTGCTTCCCAACCATAAAACATGTGGTGAGAAGTCCAAGTCAAACAATGATAATTCACTCATTTACCTACATGAAAGATTGTGTCCTTGCTTTGCCTGAAACCTTGCACCTGTTTTTTTCCCCTTCGTGCCAGCATAAAGCCATGGACTTCAATGGATTGGGTTATTTCTACAGCAATCAAAGAGAAGAGCCAGACCACATGTTTTTGGCCTTTTCTTCCAGCCCTTCCCTTGTTTGACTGCCTTATTCACTCTTCATAATTCTTCTATTTTTTCCCATTTCAAAGCCTCTCCAATCACAGCTTACAGGGATCTGGCTGAGATGAGGATCTCTTCCTTCTGAGAGCAAAAAATGCAGGAAGTTATTTAAACCTCATGCTGCAGATGAGTACTTGCTGTAGTTATATGGGACAAAGAGTAGATCAATTTCTCTATGAGCACAGGATGTGGGGGTAGTCTAGGAATCCCCATGCAGGTATTTGAATTGCACAAAATGAGCAGCAGCAAATAACTTCAAGCCCACCACTCCAATTAGATGAATCTACCAGATGGAAAATCACTTAAAAAGCTAACATGACTGTCATATTTTGCTCATTTGTCAGTATGTGCCTTCCAAGCCTGTTTGAAAACAAAGCAAACAAACAAACAAAAAAAATCTCAGAAAGCCAGGGAAAGCAGAATTACAATTGGGCTTTCCATGTGTCCTGGTTCAGGGCAAATTTGGGAGATAACCCCCAAAGGGGGTCCTCTAGAAAAGCAGATTCAATTGACCCCTCTCCCCAACCGGTTCAGGAGAAAATACCTCCTTGGAGAAGAGTGGAAAAAAACCTGTTTATTAAACAATAGAACCCAAACAATATGAAACAATAAACCCTCTTGCTGCTCACAAAAAANNAAAAAAACCCCTTTGCTCACCAAAAAAAAAAAAAAAAAAAAAAAAAAAGAGATGGCAAACTCAGAACAATCCCCTCCCCAGGTTGCAGCTCGGCTCACTCAGTGTCTTATAAGTCCCTCCGGTGCTGGGAATGCCATGGCCCAGGCCCGGCCCGGTCGGCCACAGGTGGAGCTGCCGGTGCTCTTCTGGGTGTTCAGTCCAGAGCAGGTTTGAACAGGTCCAAGGAAAAAAGAAGAACCACAGTCCAGGGAACTTCTTTGCCTCAGCTAGCTAAAACTGACTAAAAGCAAAAAAAGAGCTCTGTCCTGCTGTCTGTCTATCTGCAGACAACATAGTCCAGGAGCAGGGATGTGGAGGAGCGCGTGAGTGAGTGCAGCATCCCAGAACAAACTGTGCGCTTCTTCCCTCCCCACTTCACTCTCTGTAAAAGTCTTAAAGGTGTAAAACTTACTATTCAGTATAAACAGAAAAAGACGATTGGGGATAAAAAGCATCATATAGTCAACCCAGGACACCATGCATGAGACCAAACCAAACTGCCCATATATGTAGACACAGTCTCCAATGGCTATTTAGATATGTTACATTTTTCAAGTCCATTAACTGCATAATGAAAGGGATTTCTTTACAGTTCTTTATAATAAGCATAATTTTAAAAGAAAACCATGTGGGACAAAAGGAGCAGATGCTATATGAAAGCATCTTGTACTTAATACACTAGAGAAATTGTTTAAAGTTCGTTCTTCCTTGGCTGATTAGGCTACTCACCAACAGTTACTGTGGGAATCATTCTGACTTTGCAAGTAACTTCAAAACCATTAGATATAATGCTGTTTGGGAAATGCTCTGTTTACTTGAAATACAGTTTTTCTGAATTCCTTCACTTTTGTCATAATTATTTGCATTGTATTTCCCACAAAAACACAATGAAATGGTATTTTTGACTCCATTAGTACATATTATAGATCATGGGTTTTTTAGAGATTTGCATATTCCAGGTACAGGCATTGACTGAGCATCCTCAGCCTATAGGCCACTTCAGCCCATGTCTAATCCTTGAAACATTTTGTTCTTGTGTGTTTAAGGACTGTGTGAACACTGTGTTTGCACAAATGACTACTACACACACTAAACTAACTAAATAATTAACACTGAATGCTGAGGTATACCTAAGCACTTGTGCATTTTGATGGTGCCTGGTTGTTTTTAGAAACTCGAGGACCCAGTGTAGTGTAGTTAATAATTAGAATGGTTTGCTTCTTCTCCAGAAATGCTAAAACTGTATAACCGATTAAAAATATTTAGAATATGCAATGTGTAACCATGCTGTGTGAATCACTGATATTTTAAAAATCAGCCTAACAAGGTTAAGCTTGAAATTAGAAGTTCACCTAAGTTTCAGAATTTAGACTGGTAATTCAATGAATGAGACTAGGAGAAAATCCTCTCCCATGACAGATTGTTCCACAGTTGACTTCACTGAGATTTCTTGCAGATTCTTCCTAACTTTCTAAGAATGGACTCTCTCAAAGTAGGGCAAGACCACTGGACAGGCTTATCTGCAATGGCCTCTTCTATGCTCCTAGCCACCCTAACTTTGGAAAAAAATTGTTGAGGGAAAAGAGGATGCATGTTTCAACCAGAGCTTTTCACATGAAGAAGAAGTTTGGAAAAACAAAAGACTAATAATGGCTTCAGAACAAAGCTCAACAAACAGAGTGCCTTCTCAAACTGGTAACTGGCTGAAACAGTTGGTTTAACTTGTTCTGTGTGATAAAACAGTACCTAAGAGTAGGAAGTAATCTAAAAATACTAGTTTTCATATGTTAGCAATAGTGTTTTTGTAAAACACTAAAATACTGTCAGAAAGTAAAGATTAAAGCATGCAGCATAAATGTAGAGGTTGCCAAATGTCTCTGTCTAGTATCGTTAGAAACTCTGAAATGCGCCTATTGCAAATGCCTTCTGGACACTGATTTTCTGCCTTACTGTTGTGCTCCTTCCCCCACCCCAGTCATCCGTTTTCCCTTGCAGCTCAGTGAATCACAAAATGGAACACACTCTGAATCACCCCAACACTCATCAAAAAGGTAATTCCCCAAGCAACAATATGCTTGGTGTGGTGATTGCAAACAATATATACGTGGCTGAGGGACAAGGAGCTGTGTGTTACCACCACACAGTGGTGGTACACCAAGGTCAGCTGAGCTCAGCTGAGAAAAATATTCCACCTTTTAAAAAGGTTAGTTATTTCCACCCTTGATTTTTTTTTTCTTAGATCAATGTGTTTGCAAAAACAAACGAATAAGAAAAAAGAAAAGACAAAACCAAATACAGTTATTTTAAAGCTGTCTGGAATAAAAATAGTGCAAACATGAAACTAAAGGTGACTGACTTATGCATGCAGACATACAAAGATCCCCAAAATCTCTTGAAATACTAGATTTTCTTGACCCCATCTTCATGTTTGAGAACCTGCACTTCATATTCATGCTGAGAGATATTTTTGGGACAACTTGATACATCTAAATCTAGATAGCATCTTTTTCTGGTCTGTTCCACAAATTGAATCAGTTTTAAAATGAGAATTGAAGAAAAAAAAAATTACTTACTCTCCCAGTAGAGCAGCCTCTCTCAGGGGTGGATGAACTAAGAAAACATACTCAGAGGGCAGAGAGGGTACTCCTGGGTTGGGGATAGCACTCTGCTCCAAAATTAAGTCTCCCTCCAGCAGCCCACCTTCCACCCCACAAGACAGGAATTCCTCTCTCCTGTCCATCCTCCTCAGTCAGTTTCTCAGATGGTAATATCCTGCTGGTACCCTGCTGTCTCATCCTGCTCCCTGCTATCAGAAGAACTATAATGTTTTAGCTAGTTATCCCAACTGCTAGCAGTTTGGTCCTTTTTCCTCTCCCTTAATAAATGATGAGGTGAAACTGACAACCCAAATTTGCACTGCCTGCTCCTGATTCTTCATGCAAGCAGACAGGGATTGCCACTACCAGGAAAGAGGAGTTGCTGCTCAGCAACAGGTGATGGAAGTTCTTACATTGATTTTTTTATGTTGGAAATCTCTTAGGTATGCCTTCCCTCCATTTCTGCAGGTGTGAGTGTTACTGAAATAATTTTTATCTCCTTATATTTCAAGTCTTTGTACATGGAGCTTTTCCTTCTTGTCTTCCCGATCTGTCCCCTTGACAGATTTCGCATGTGAGTTACTAGGAGCTGGTACCTTGTTTCATTTTAACATCTTTATGACTGCGCATGAATCATGGCTACAGTGCTGAGTACAACAATGGCCTCTCCAGTAAGGTCTTACATAAATCTTGTTCCCTGTACTATTACTGCACAGGCGACCCCCGACGAAGGGAAGAGAATGATGCATCTGACTCCATCATCAGAAGGCTAAATAATTACTTTATTATTCTATACTATATATGTTGTATCTAGACTGAATCCGCCTTGCACTTACTCTTGCTTACAACTGCACAGAATTGCGCTCATCTTGATTCTCCTCTTGACTGTCTCGTGATAGTCTGACACACACACACACTTCTTGGCCCTGATAGGCCAAGGGAACAAAACATCTTCACTTTGGGTAAATAATCTCCACATTGCATTCTACTGTGGCACAGCAAGTGAGATAAGAATTACGGGCTTTTTTCTTCTCTGTTTGTCTCACAACTTCTCTCTGTTTAGAGGGCATGTGAACACCACACTGTACCTATAAAAAACATAATATTTTCTCACTGTGCTATCACTGGAGCAAGGCCTTGGACTCCAGGGGTTTGAGGTGGGCTCCGGCCCCAGGAGATCCAGTCCCTTCCAGACCCACCAAACTTGTCCAGGTGCCAAGCTCTGCACCTTCACCTGCATTCAGCCCCCGAGGAGATTCCATGTGCTCCCCATTCTCCCACCTCTCAGCAAATGCCAAACTCCTTATTTTTACTTTCCAGGGTCTATTTACAAGCATAGCCCCTTCCCACTAGCCCATCCTCCTCCTTTTGCTGTCTCCATCTGCTCAGCCCGGTCCTCCGCCATCTCCATTCACTCTCTCCCTCCATCCCCTTTGTGTTTCCCTCACATGCCTGCTTGCTTTTCATGCTGCCTATGCCTGGATTTCTCTTCTTAAACCTCATCTGGCATGCATTCACTTTTTCTTCCTCCCAACTTATTACCTTTCACAAAATTAACTTCAATGAAACTTAAACAGTGGTCTCTGCCACATTCAGAAAAAAATGCCTTAAAACTTATTTGTATTAATCTGGAAAACACACTAGTATCAGTCATCTGAGTAAGTTTTTCCAACAAACATGCCAGTCTCGCCTCCATTCCCGTTCTCCCCTCTTCCCTCTCAACCCCCTCCATGTTGCCCTTCTCTCTTGTTTGTTCTCCTTTTAGCTTGGAATGAAAGCTTTTCAGGGCATCGTTATCTCCATCAAAAAGTGCTGTGTATGTTGATAAAAAGAAGGACTGAGATGAATGGAACCAAAACATCCTGCTAACTCCAAACACTACTGAAGATCCTACAGCTAAGCTGTGTCAATAAACACCAGCCAGAAAGGGTGAGTTGAGAAATTATTTAAAACTGGTGGTTTGCTCTCCCAGCTAAAGGCAGCAGAATCCACCAGGAACTTTGGGCAAGCAGAAAGGGAAGACACGGAGACCAGGGACAAGAATGAGAGGCAGGGACAGCTCCTGACCAGCTGCAAATGGGGAAGGAACCAAAAGTCTTGTGAGAGAGGCACAACTAACTCTCCTGCCTATTTCTTCAGCGGTACCCAATGGCAAAATGAAACCATACAATTAATGCATAACAGGTTGGTTGCATCAACATAGTAGCCTAGCATCAAACACAAAAAGCAGCATGTGCTTGCATGCTGGCAGTGCAATACTGAATTAGCATTTTCTGCAGCAATAAAGGAAGAGCAAAAACATATCCAAGCAACTTCCTTTGCAGGGTAGAGCACCAAAATCAGTGCAATGGTACAAAACTAGAGTGGAATGGATAACTCAGGAGGCTGCTAATAGCAAGAGCATTTCACATTGAGAATGACCAGACTAACAAATTAGTTATTAATGTCTTAAGACTCAATACAGCACTCCTCACCCCTTAAGAGAAGGTTTCTCATTTCATGTGCAGGGAGATGTGTCTGCCAAGCACAGCTCAAATCTTTCTCTATGCTCTGATGGCTTTCTGGTTGCCTGTAGGGCATTAATGGTTGCAAATAATTTCTATGAAAGGGAAGTCAACCACACATTGAAAATACATCTTTGGGATAAAAAATAACCAAGGCTTCTTGGTAGTTTCAGTGGGAGAAACACTAGGCTAAATTGGTTGCAGACTTAACTATCTTTTTTCATTTGGAAGAGTCCTTCTAGCTAGAGTAGAAGAAAACATGACACTGCTTCTGAGCCTAAATCTCAGCCCAGGCCTGCCACTCTCCAACCTATTGGTGAGAAGCAGATGGAGTTTCCACCACAGGGGTGACTTCAGCATCCCAGAATAGACCCCCTGTAATCCAGGAGGAAGTAGCTAGGGACCTGCTAAGCCATTTAGACACTCACAAGTCTAAGACTGGATGGTATTCAGCCAAGGAAGCTGATTGGAGAGCTCGTTAAATCGCTGTCCATCATTTATCATCTATTCCTGGCTAACCAGGGAGGTCTCAAACAACTGGAGTTGGCCAATGTGATGCCCATCCACAGGAAGGGCTGTAAGGAGGATCCAGGGAACTACAGGCCTCTCAGCCTGACCCCAGTGCCTGACAAGCTTATAAAACAGGTCATCTTGAATGTGTTCACATGGCACATAGAGGATAAATAAGGGATCACGCCCAGACATCACAGAGGTGGGAAAGGCAGGTCCTGCCTGACCAACCTGATCTCCTTTTATCTCCAGAAGGCTCACCTAGAGTCTGCGGATGTTGTCTACTTGGACTTAAGCAGATTTTGAGACTGTCAAATACTAGGCTGCTCACTGCACTCTTCTGGAAAACGTGGTAGCCCATGGCTTGGGCAGGTCTACTCTTTCCTGCGTTAAGAACTGCTTGGATGGACAGGTCCAGAGAGTGGAGGTGAATGGTCCCACATGCAATTGTCAGATGGTCACCAGTGGTATTCTCCAGGGCTCAGTATTGGGCCTCGGTCCTGTTCAATACACTTATTAAAGATCTGGACAAGGACATCAAGTACACTCCCAGTGAATTCTTAGGCAAAACCAAGTTGGGTGGGCTGTTGATCTGCTTTAGGGTAAGTAGGATCTGCAGAAGGATCTGGATCACTGGGCTGAGGTCAAAGGTATGAGGTTCAACAAGGCCAAGTGACAGGTCCTATACTTTGGCCACAACAATCCCATGCAGCACTGCAGGCAGGGACAAGTGTGGTTGGAAAGGGCCTGGTGGAAAAGGACCTGGAAGTGCTGGTCAACAGCCAGCTGAACATGAGCCAGTGTGTGCCCAGGCAGCCAAGAATGGCATCCTGGCCTGGTATCAGCAATAGTGTGGCCAGCAGAAGCAGGGATGTTATTGTGCCCCTGTATTTGGCATTGTACACACACCTCAGGTTCTGTGTACAGTTCAGGGGCCCTCACTTGAGGAGGACAACGAGGTGCTGCAGCAGGCCTAGAGAAGGGCAAAGGAGCTGGTGAAGAGCTCTAGAGAGTGTCATATGAGGAATGGCTGAGGGAGCTGTGGTTGTTTAGCTTGGAGAAAAGGCGGCTCAGAAGGATGCTATAACTTTCTACAATTGCCTGAAAGGAGGTTGTAGCCAGGGAGGTTTGGCATCTCCTCTCAGGCAACCACTGATAGTAAGAGAGTACATAGATCTCAAGCTGTGCCAGAGGAGGTTCAAGTTGTACATCAGGAGGAATGTCTTCATGGAAGTGGTTGTTAAACATTGAAATGGACTTCCCAGCAAGGTCGTGGAGTCCCCATCCCTGAAGGTGTTCAAGAAATAAATGAACGTGGCACATAGTGCCATGGTCTAGTTTAAAAAATGGCGATCTGTCAAAGGTTGGACTCGATGATCTCAGAGATCTTTTCCATCCTAAATGAAATTATTCTGTAATCTTATTGGCATTTTCATGGTCCAGAATTTCTATCATAAAGAGCAACCACAACCTTCCATCTGAAAATAAATTTAACTTTTGATTGATTATCACTAGCCATTACCACAAGAGGAATCTCAAGACTCCTCGTTCCAGTTTATTGAGCTTCAGTTACTAACTGGTTGTCAAGAATGGGACTTTTTTCATGGAGAAGTTTTAAGAGAGGATGTAATTAATCAAAACATCTGACTGCAAGAATGTGTTAACACCCATGAAAGCTGATTTTTAAGGACTTGTAAAGCCTTATGCATCTTTCTAATAGTACTACAAAATCTATTTCATCAACAATTCTTCCCTGAGTTTTTATCTCTGCTAAACCAGAACCCCAGGGACAGTCCTGGAGCCTGAGGGAGTGATGAGAGCAGACTGTGTTCAGCAACCACTATACATTTCCTAAAAAATCACCAGAATTCCACTGAATTTTTTACTCTTTTCCTTTAAGAAGAACATTGAGTTGTATCACTATGAAGTAGCAGTTGCCTGAACCTAGCTTTATTTTTTTTTTTAGACTTAATTTAGACTATGTATTTGCCAGTTTACTTGTCAGTGCTTTGAAGGAGGGACAATCTACTGTTCCACATTCAAGCACTATGACAAACTAGCATAACAGACCTCTATTCTGGTAATTCTGGTAATTCAGTCCAAGGTAATTCTGTAAAAAAATAGCAGGTGGTCAGTACAGGGGACAGAAATGAAAAAAAAATTCAATTGACTTTTCTTCACTGGACTTTAGG
>VYZP01056860.1:2719-14769 GCA_013400635.1 Hypocryptadius cinnamomeus | reverse complement strand
TTTTTTTTGTCAGGGGAATACTAGGCTGCTCACTGAGCCTCCCTGCACGTACATGCAGTGTGTATTAATGTCAGGGAACAGGAGTGATTAATGAAAACCTGATCTAAAACACCTTACTACTTTACAATAACAGTCCAAAATGCTGTATCCATAACACAGTGTTAAGATGTGGTTGATTTAGCCACTGCTGTGAAAGACTAAGTTTTATTTTGGTGCTTTTTAATAAGAGGGAAGGAAATGCCTCACATTGCTCAGCAATGATTCCTTTGGGCAATTAGGAACGACAACAACAGGCTGGAGGGAGGTTTGCCCAGAAAAAATTACGGGCGCGGGCCAGAAAGCAAGAACAGCAGACCCTTGGAGGTTTGAAAGTAACATGAAGGATACCCAGAGGCAAGACTGGGAACATCTTAAATCAGGGAAAACAGCAGTAGCTGCATAAAATCCATGCTGTTTTCTGTTTTCAGGTTTACAAAAGCTTCTGCAAATGAGTAAGCCATGTGAAAATCTTAAAAGGTTACAGATAAGACATGGAGTAAACTCAGCTGTATCTGTGTCACAACCAGCAATATGCTGCATTCCTAACGAGAAGATCCTGGATATATTTTGGAAGGGACTCAAGCTGCCAGGCTCTAAGCCAACACAATCTGTGGGTGGGTGCTGGATGCTTGCCTTGAAATTCTCTCCTTGCCAGCAGACCTATGGAGTAACAATGGCACCAGTTTTGGAGGGAGATTTCCTGGTGTTTAAAGCTAGAAGAGACCGCAAGTTAATCTACTGTGGCCTCCTGAGTTAAATTTCACTACTGTCCTTTCTATTGAGAATAATTCTTTTCATTGTAATAAAGCAATTGATTCTTCAGTCAACCAAGCTGTCTGCATGCTCCAAGACTACGAGCAGGAAGACAGAACTCAAATCTTTGCAACCACAGGTGTGGTACAACCACACATTCCTTTTAGGTGATCCACATACTTATCTTAAGAGAAAATCAAGTTGATTTCCAGGTCTCAGCCAAGTGATCAGGAGAGTATTTTTTTCCCCTGGCAGATCCAAATGTCATCTGCAGTTTCACATGGGATATAAGACTATGAGACACTACACAGGTATCTTAAAAATCTCCCTCTACTATCTACTGTGAGATTTCTCACCTACAATTCTTTCCTGTCCTTGAGGAGTCAAAAAAAGGTGAAAACCACTCCCAGCATGCATAAATATCATTCCTGACCCCTGTGGGCAGCCGGATGAAGCCCTAGAGAATGAGACTTTATTTTAACATCAGGATATATTCCAGAAAGGAAATGGGGGGAAACAACAGGATGGAAAGATGAAGTACAAAAATGTGGCACTGTCTCAACTGCAAATAAACCTGCCACTTTCTGCCTCTAGTACACTATGCAGGAAACTTACAGGGTAGGCATTTTTGAAGATCACACTGAGAGGTAAAATTGCATTATAAATTCCCAATCTCTTGTTCTAACCTTGCTTGCCCTTCAAAAAGCAGCAGAAGAAGAAATTTCTATCAAAGAAGTTAAAAGAATGTAGACTAAGCCCACTGAAATGATAGCATGAGAAATAAACCAAACAGAAACCTGAAAAATGAGAGAACAAACTAGGCTCATTGACAAATAACAAAGCAAGCATTAATTTGAAAGTGGAAGATTGAGCCACTTTGTTCTGTGTGTGAGGAAATAAATATTAACAATGAGACAACATTTTCAGTTGAACTAACTAGTGCAAGGAGAAGAAAAATAAGTAATGAATGAGGGGTAAGTAAGCATATTTTAGGGACAGAGGGAGATCAAGTGCTATGTCAGCATGAGTTACCTAGAGATGAAAGATGAAAAACATGACTCATTCATCATTTGTGGAAGTATTTTCCAAGTATATGGAAACAGACCCCATAGTTCCAGCATTTAGCAAATAAAGATTCTAAAAGATAGGCTGATGTTATCTTTCTATAAGACTAACACCTACATTTTTTTTAAACCCTCTGAGATATTTATGAGTAGCCAGGGGGTGCACTTGGAATTGTGAAATTTAATTAGTGAGTCGCCACCGAATTATGAAGCATAAATCAGGTCAAGTTCATTTTTATACAGTAGCTGTTGGTCTTGATTCAGGCAAGGAACCAACAGATCTGACCTAACAGACCTTCAAGGATATTTGCTCTTTAATCAGGTTCCATGTGGACTGGATTGCCAAACAATTCACTTCATTCATTAACAGCATTTTTAAGAAATGAGCCTGATTCTGTAGCTGCCATGTTAAAAAGCGCATCAGCTATCACCATTGGGAAACCTTTTTATATTAAAAAAATGGAGCATGGAGGCAAATACCTAAATCTGGAGTGTTTGTATCCTGCCCTGGAGCTGATGAGGAGCAGACCACCAACAGGGCACTATCCTCACCATTCATTGATGATTTACATCAAATACTAGAACTTCACCATCCCTGGCTCTGTACTTTCCAGGCAAGGCTCCCCGGACACTTTCCAAAGGCAGCTGTTACACACAGACAACGAGAGCAGGGAAAGGCTTGGCCATTCTCCTCAACCCACACAGCATGAATCTGGGTTTGTTCTGGGGAAGTAGTCATGGTTTCCCCATGGGAATGATGTAAATAAACTATCAGTGGATTTCAAAGATGTGCTTGCTTCTAGCAAGGTCATGCTGAGTTCTGTTGCTAGTATCATTCCTACTAATGCACTGGCAGGATTTTTTCCTCAAATCCCTCCTCTGTTTCTAGCACCTTTCATTGTGAAAAAAATCCATGTGGTCATGCTCTTATCATCAGAAATACTCTGTGCCCATATTCCCTGTGGTTATCAATCTTTTCACCTCCTTCTACCAGTCTATCCCGGACCTGATGATTTCGGCAGGTTCTGCCTCCCATTCTCTGCTCAGAGCAGAACAGCATTAAGGAAGGCTAGCAGCTTCTTTATTGTAACAACCATACCATGCTTTACAAACCCAAGCAAGAGAGCTTCCACATTGCGAGAGTGGAATCTAATCACAGCGTGCTGTGGTTGTCTGGCATCAAAAATGGTGGGATTTGAAATACCTGATCAAGGCAAGGATTATTTCAGCTTTTCATATGTGTCCATTTGAACCTTTTGTACCAAGTACAGAAAGTCAGAATGAAGTAACTGCTCTCAAAATCATAGCTCTTCAGTTTATTCATTTAATGGAGCAGATGGTGGTTTCTATATGCTTTTTTGTTCCTCTTTTTTCTTTTGTCCAAAAACACAGAAAATTTTCTCTTAGAATATTTTATTTTTCTAAAGCTATGGTAATAGTGCTTGAGCTGCAGTCTAAAAAATAATCACTCAAGTTTGAAAATCATGTTAAACTTCATGATCCAAAGGAATTTGTCAAAAGCATAAGGCAAAGATATTAATATATAAATTGAATAAAATTCTACCAAAATAAAAAACCATCCAAACCTAAGAAAATACTGTTATTTTACACTAAGCTGTGAATAATTGAAGCTGATGTCTCTAGCTAAATAGCAGCAAGTATTTATACAAAACCTGGAGGTCAATATGGTGTGCACCAAGGTACTTGCTGAAAGCAAAATGGCAAAATACCATCCTTGCAGATTTAACAACTTTTGTGTACTTCTACCACCCAGCCCAGCCTAGTCACTGGGCTATTTCACAAGGCAGAGTTTCTGTGATCCTTCTTCCGAAGATGCTCTAGACAACCTGATTTTCTGTTGATGAGTATTTTACTTTCTGGCTACAAGGCATTGGCATGGGGCTTCTGTGTTTGGCCTCGCAGGGTTAAAAGAAGAATTTTTAAGTTTTTAAAGCCACTTTCTAGCCCTTTCCCCTGAAAATTAAGACTTGAAAATAGTTTGCTTCAGACTAGTTTTGCAATCCAAGGTTATACACTAAACTCAACAAGTAAATGCTAGGCCCCAACTAAGTTGGTATTGTCATCGTAAGTCTTTGTAATCACTTCTCTCGAATGAGAAAATTATAAGCAATAGTCTCAAATTAGAAGGTAGACTCCACACATTGCTAAATGAACACCATTCAAAAGCAACTTCTGCAAAGAATCCCCAAGGTATTGGCATGTGCAATCAGTAGGAGATATCAGAATTATCTCAAAACTATTTTAAAAACTGAAACAAATCACTTGAGAACCCCTGTTTTTAATGAAGACTTGTGGGGAGACTGTGTTCTGTATTTTCAGTTCCTCTGAATATTTTTGTTACAGGGAAAAATAAAGGATGTACATTGCAGTTCAGCCTGTAGTGCACAAGCCCATTCAAAGATGGTATTCCCCGTGAGATATGTAAAAGGTGCTTTATGTTCCCCAAACTCTTCTTAGGGCTCATCCATACCATCCTGTTAAGAGTGGTGGGAAAAGATACTATCCACTAGTTGACCAAACACACACACTCACGAGTGAAACAGCAGGTAGTAGCTTAGGTAAAGGCAGTGTATTCTGAATTTATAAAGTCACAAGGGATCATCTTGCCTCCATCAGGACATAGAAACCCAGAAGTGAGCCAACGCCAGCAATACAGGCATAGACAATAATAAGAATACTGCTATACTGGCTTATGCTGCAGACTTACTCTTTGTAGGAGCTGTGCAGCCTAGATATGGTGAAGACAGGAGCAGCACACACTTGACCTTCTTCTGACTGCCAGCTCTAAGCTTGGGGAAGGATGCTTAGAGGCTGTTTTCCAGTTTTATTCCAGTGTGTATTTATACGGTTAGTATTTCCATTTCTCCTACACCATTATGTGGTGCTTTCCCCAGCTTCATCAGGTAGAGAGATCATGTTAAGAGTGGCAGGCAGATAACTTTTTCATGAGCAATTCAGGTGAAAGTGGCTTCAAAGGCAGAGCACTGAGAAGTCAGGTTTGATACCTCAGGCCTCAAAGTGAATCCAGTTAATGGCTCTGCAAGAGGCTTTCAGCATGATTTAATCCCTCTGCTGACACCCTTTAGAATCCAGCTAATGTACTTCTCAGCCTTGTGAGGACAATGTCAGGACTAAGCATGCAGTGTTACAGATATTCAGATTTGATGGGGGGCTTTAGCAACTTCCATAATGAGTGACAGTGGGCAGTACAGTACATGCACTTATCTCTTTACAGGTATGATACTAATAAGAAGCAAAATAAATCTTGTTAAATTTGCATCCCTTCTGAATCTTAAATGATTGATTCTGGATTCCCATAATTTCAGTATACAGAGTCTAAACATGTTCCATGCAGTTTAGTAGTTATAAAAATATAATCATTAAACACCAGCAGCAAATACTGCAACAAAGAGTGAAGAAAAAAACCTTCAGAAATCTAAGCTTGCGCATAAAAATGGGCAAGCCACCCCATCCCCCCCCCACTCCAGTCTGGAAACTTCTGGACTTTGTTCTCCCTTTCCAAACTGAATTAAATTGCAAGTGACCTGACTATTTTCTGCCTCTTAACCTTTAATGTTACTTCCCCTTGGCTGGCAATACTCGGATCGCAGTCCCAGCAGTGTATCCCACTAAACCAGACAAATAATGACACCACATCTCCTATTTTGAGAGGATGGTGAGGGCAGTGGGGTAACAGGGCTATACACCCCCATGCTCATCACTTCCCTGCTTCCTGGCACACGAGATGCAGCCGGCAGAATGCCATCTCCCGGGTCCCTGCAGCACCAGCCTCTCCTGCTCCCTCCCTGAGACACCAGCATCTTCCAAGGAGCCAGTGCTTGCTCTTTTCATCACAGCTAGCTTTTACACGCAGAAAGCCTCCTTTCATGGGCAACTCAGCTTTGGCTTACTGTCTGGCGCAGAGGAACAGCAAGTTTGGGGATACTTGTTGGTTTTGTTTCTTGAAACGAGTAACTATTTAGGGTAATGCACTGCCACATTTTCCAAACAGTTAAATAAAAGTGAGATATTAAAATATGGTGACTCACCACCTCATAGGACCAGTCTGCAGAGAAGAAAGTGACAATGTTGAGCTTTGGGGGTTTTGAGTCCTAGATTTCCAGTTAAAGAAGAAAGATGTTACATAGCGTCTGGTTTGATAAATTTCTTTTACTCCTAGTGACTGAATGTGCAGAAAGATTTTTAAGCATGTTCAGATCTTTTGTTGAGGATTTGGAATTGCTGGAGCATTAAACAGTCATTTTCTCCAGCTAAGAAAAGCTCCAAACAAAAACTCCAAAGACAACTAACAAGACAGAAAGCAGTTTTTGGTGGCCCTCATTACCCAACAGCTGACATTCAGAGGCAAGTTTTACCTGCCTGTGCACTCACTATTGGGGCAGCTCAAGCTGAAGGCTTTCTGAACAAAGAACTTTGCAATAAAATTAAAATGGTAACAATAAAGAGGAACGATAGAAACAAGTCCTGTCAATTTTGAGAGATTTTCTTCTCCCTCCTTTGTTTGAAAGCTAAGTGAGCCTTATCTACTCCCTAAAGGGGCTCCAGTATGGTTGGGGTTTTTTTTTTTTGTTTTTTACATGTAGCTCCAAGGAAAAGGAATAAAAAGCCTTTTTGGGGGGGAGACTTTTCTGAAATTTCACTAAATTGATGTTTGCAAACTATCTGAATCGAATGACAGAGGCATAAAAAAATAAGAAGGAGCTTATTTTCTCCATTGATTTTTTAAAACATCTGAAGACGTTCAAGCCCCTACCTACAGATAGGGTATCATTGAGGATAGAAGAGGATCTCCATGCTACAGCCCATACACATGACAGCAGCTCCTGCAGAAACAGCCTGCTTAGGGACATTCATCTGAGTACTGCTGCTACCTGGTACTGATTGTTGGGGTTGTGCTCAAATAGGAGTGCTCCCAGCATGTACTGGGAGGTACAGTGCTGCACAGCCCACCTGGGGAAAAAGCAATTAATGCACAGTATTTGTCACTAGAAGTTCTAGCCAGCATGGAGAAACACAGTATTATTACTGCTGCAATATCCAAAATACAGATACTCATGACCTGTGAACAAAATTATCCCAGGTAACACCAGTGCAATATCCTAGAAGGTGGAGAATGAACCACTGTCCTCATCTGAAGACAGGAAGAAAGCAAATCCCCTGTATAAATTTTTATATATCTTTCCTATTTACTGCTTTCCACCTTGAGGATGCCCAGCTGACTCTAGATGACAACGTGCATTACTTGTGTCTTTAGCACATAAACAAGAATTTTGTGTTGTTCCTGATATTTGGGTAGAAGCTTCCTATACACATCCCTTCATGTCAATAGACACTCGTCCTTCACTAAAGCACCCTGGCACTAGAAATCATATCTAACACCTACCCAGAATTGGATTGGTCAAGTATACCATTGGCTGCTACCATGTCGTCACTACTGGACCAGGGCCACATCAAGGAGGGTTAAAACTCTCTCAGTTCAGTGAATTTCATACTAAACTCACTTGCTATTTTTCGTTTAGTTTTACAGAAGGCTTTTCACTGGTTCTGCTCCAAACATTGAGTCCACAGCTCAGGAAGGAAAGATAATTTCTTCCAAATAAGACACAAAACTTAGCTACCAAGGAGCTATGTCATTTAAGAAATTTGAAGAGAGGCATGAAGCAGAATTTTCTTTAGTGCTTGCCCATTACCATACTTAAGTCTACTTCATATTTATTTACTGGCCACTACGAGAACTACTGGTGAGTTCTATATAATAATTCTGCAGATAAAATAGGCTACCATAGGGGCAGCATGCTAATTGGTTTCATACCCTCATAAACTGGAATAATTTCCCAGTAAAATTGTTCAGAACAAAACCAATGACAAGCCTTGCTCACAACATATTAGTCTGTCTGCAGATTGAATTACTTCCTTGATATTATTTAAAATTCAAACAAATAAACTTAAAAGAGTTCTGTGAGAAAATAACCTGTTATTTATGAAGACAGTTAAGTGTGCAATTACTTTTTCCCACTGATGGAACAAAATACAAATCAGCCCTGGGATCACCAGACCATCACATGGGTGAGCAGAGCTCACTCACAGAGGCTGCAGTAGTGTCACACCAAAGGGAAACAGATGGACTTTAGTCTCTTTAATTTGACAGAAAGAAAGCAGATTTTAACCTGTGCGCAAGAGATTCCTGAACCATTAAGCTGTAGTTCAAATAGGAAAAACACCCAAGACAACAATAAACAGAAGTTTACAATTAAAAAGGCCAATTGCAAACTGTGTAGGAACTGCTTTTTCATAAGGAAGTACACAGAAATATGATGCCAGGGGCCTGCAGCTGCATGCAATCCTGCAGACACTACATATACAGCCACATTGCCCAGTGCCTCCTCCATAGATGGAAGCAAAACATTTCTGTTATGATGTAGAGTTCTGCTGCAGTTTTAAAGTTGTTTCAATGCTTTGAAAATATGGTTCCATTTGCCCCATAAGAAGCAGAACTAGAAAAGCACAGAAGTCTTTTGTCCTTCATCAGTTATGAATCACCCATATATGACAGGATGTTACTGGAACCATGACAATGCACTTTGCACAACAAACTGGACTTACACTCCACAGAGCAACCAAGGTAGTGTTCACCCTTTGTGCACATGGGGACCCCCTTAAAGTCAACACCAGCACTGCAAGTTGGGCTTCTGCCTGAAAGACATGGTGAACTAGGATGTGAAGCCATAATAAACTTATTTACAAGTCCATCTTTTATGCATCATACAGCGGCCAAAATGCATCTGCTTTACACACATGTACTCAAAAAAAGGCATATTATATTAAGATGTGTCTACGCTGCTGAATCTAGCAATTTCATTTGTTCTCTTCTATTAATATTTTTTCATATGACACTTTCCCACTTGGTCTCTAGATGCTGATCCCCCTTTGGAAAATGACATTTTATTGTTTATTAGATTTCCCCCATCAACAATAAAAAGTAAAACCATAATCTGTCTTCCATCCTGCTCTAGGATGAGCCTCGCAGACACAGAGCAGACTTTTTACAACAAGCGTTTCGAAAGGAATTTAGAATTATAGGCAATCTTTAGTCAAACATCACATACTATGGTTTTGCGAAAAATAAAAATAAGGGAAGATCCATGAGAAACAGCATTTTTGTTAGTAATTCTACTTTACCACTGTCCCTAACTCAACCCAGGACTGTCCTACATAACCACAGCAGAGACAGTGTGGGAAGAGAGGGAACTAACTGTGCCATTTAGCATTGTATCATGTTAAGTTCTCCTTCCAAGGGTCTGCAAACTCGGTAGATGAAACTCTCATTGCGTCTCTGCTCCTCCTAGAGCAGTGGAGCCCTCCTTGCTGATCTGCCTTTCAATAGAACCAAGAAATTGTCATTCCCTGTGAAACAACAATCTTGGTACCTTCAGCATTGCTAATAACCACCTAAACATTACACATTTGCTAATTGTCCACCTACAAGTGGGTATTATATGATGATGCTACTATGAACACAAGCATCATGAATCACAGACTATGAATCCTAGTCTCAAATTGGTTCCACAGCAGCATCAGTTTTCCCCCACCAGTTATCTCCTACACACCATCCTTTGCTGCTATAATTCAGGGCTGTAGCCAGTATCTTCTACTGTTTTCATTTTCTGTGGGGAAGGAGAAGGAGCTAGTGAAGAGAGTGCAGAAGGCCAAGTTTTCTCTCCGCTAATTAAGTGCATGAGGTTTGCAGTAACAGTAAGGGATGGATATGTGGGTGGAAGGTATGCACTGCCCTCATTTTCCAGATTCTTCCTTTTCTTTGATTTTGTGTCAGCAACGCTGCTTGTACATCAGCTTTTGATTTTTATGTCTTTGTGGCTTAGGGCCATCAGGGTTGCTATATACACACAAACATACAACATAGCTGTTTCACAACAAAGATTTTTGTGCATTAATGCTGCAAAAGATTTGCCATCAGAAAGTGTTACTGAAGATGAGAACACCAGTTCTAGAAAAAGACTGATACAAAGAAGCATGATATAAAACACAAAGAGAGAAAGAATGGGAACATGAGGAGAAAGGGAATACCAGATTCTTTTGTGGATTAAACAAAAGGACTGCTCAGATGTATTTGTCCAAATTGTTTTCTGATGTAACTTCATAGGCTTCAGAGGAGGAGTGAGAATGAAAGTATCTGCTCTTGAAATGTATCATCTGTTCACCAGACTCATGTAGGTGGGCAGGTTAGCTTTAAATGATAAATTAGAAATTTTATAAAAAATGAAACTGCTGGATGGAGCTCACTGAAGATCAGTTTGTCTACATCAATCTTATCTTCTCATAAATAAGTCACTAGAAATAGGACTAGAAACTAATTCCAAAAACTCAGGCATGTTTCTAAAAAAACCCATAAAGTTTATTTAAATAAGTCAGACTTATGCCTGCAGCACAGGGCTGACCTTGCAAATGACTTAACTCTCCTGTGATGTCACTTATCATAACAAACAGAAGTGACCAGAACTGGGGAAGGGAAACCAAAACTAGTGAACCCAGTCTCAGATGTACCACCTCCTCTCATTTTCCTTCATGAGAAAAGGTACACTAGTCACTGGATTCTGCTATTTTTTTCTTTTACCCAGGTTCTCTCCTGGTTTTCTAGTCCTGAGAAACCTGACTGAGGCTCACAAAGGGCTATTCAGATGAACAAATAGGCACTATAAGGACTGTGACTACAAATTTGTATTTGTTCAAGAGGTCTGTCTTATAGAAGGAAGACCACAGTAAATGTTACAACCTGGGCTACATAGCCTGAGATTTGGATTGCTTTTCATTTCATTTCCACATTGCATGTGACAATGAAAGGTTGTGACATTCTAAGTGGTTCCAGACTCCATCAGGCTGTCCACAATGAATTAAAACACAATAAAATCCAGATGCTTTCTCAAGTAAACACTTCCTTTCTCAGCAAAGCAAACTAAATGCAAAGGACACTGCTGAAGGTTTTCTTCTAGCATGTTTATTTTATATTAAAGGTATCTTATGCTTCACTGGCAGTTAAGTGATCTCTACTTCCAGCACAGTGAAGTCCTTGGCACTCTTCTCCTGTGTTTCTGGTGATGGAAGCCAAAGCCTTGAGAAAATATCTCGATTACATGAATGATTTCAATTTCCTTCTAGATATTTAATGAAGGCTACATCTAAAACAACACTGACAAGTTAAATTGGCTCCTGGAATATAGTTTGCAATGACTGAAGTAAAATAAAAATATTAATTATTGAAAAAAAAAAATTCAACTTTCAAAGCACAGAATATGTGTCCCAAACAAGGAACATGTAATTGTTTACAAGTAAAAGAAAAACGTACATATTTTTATTAGCAGACTGAAAGAAGCAAAAATTAATAAACCCACAAAAATCACAAAATAAATTTATTGTGTTAAACCATTGTTGTCATCCTCTAAAACATTGTTCATAACACAGGTAAGGACTTTCAAATGAAGTATTAATATTACCCTTAAGGAGGACTGTGTTCTTGACAAGCACTTCAAATAAGAGATTCTAACTGCAGTGCCTTGCAGTTTCCTTAAAAATCAAACCCAAACAGTCACCTCCAGGTCCTAGCCTGTACATGAACACAGCCCATAGATGCTACCTTTAGTTCTTTCTTTTCTGTTTGTGAGGATGCTTCTATTTGCACTGCCCTTTTAGTTCTCCTGGGTTATAACGAAGAAAAAAAAGATGGTGACTATTTGCACAGCCAGTCTCATTCCATTAAAGCCAGCAGCACAGCAGACAGACACATCCAGCCTTTAGTAGCAACAACAGGGAAGCTGTTTGTCAGGAGATAGGGACTTCATTCCTCTTTGCCATACATGTGGCTTTCTATAGATTCATCCCTGGCCCTCTCTGATCTTCAGCAGTGGCAACGTGGAAGGCAAGACCACTAGAGCAAATTTATTCTGAAATAATGAAGTTCTTGTAAGGACTGTAAAAGCCATTGCTTGATCCAGAAGAAGCTCTGAGAGATTAAACAATTCTGTAGGTACTCATCCTCCAATATAAGAATGTATTTTCAAACTTAAAGTATTGCTGGAAGTTTGTTGTTGTTTGTTACTGTTGTTCTTTTGGGGTTTTTTGTGTTTTTTTTTTTGGCCC
>VYZP01056859.1:0-27643 GCA_013400635.1 Hypocryptadius cinnamomeus | reverse complement strand
TTATCCCAAAGCTTCTTAGCACATGGTGGCAATTTATGCACTGTCCTATCCTCCCTTAAAGAGACCAGGACTATTTTCACACCAAATGATGTGGGATCTCCAGAAAAGTCAAGGACAAAGGCTACCAAATTCTGCCAAATTGCCCTTGTTAGTGAGAAGAATGCAGCATAATCTAGCTAACTAAAAGTATTTTAATTCCTTCAGAATTTCTTGCACATCATGGAAAACAGCATCTCTCAGATGTCTCCACAGAGCTTTGAATCAAATATAGTCTTTTCTAGTGAACTGACTGGACAGAGAGGTAGCATGTTACCCTCCAGCTCAGTTTTCTTCTTTGGCAATGTTATCTGCGAGAAAGAACTCATCAGACATATGTTTTGAACCCTTTCTTATTGATTTCATCTCTTTCTTTTACCTTTTTACCTTCCTTTTCCATTCCATTCCCACTAGTTAGGGCTCTGCTTTGACCCTAGAACTGGCAAGTCCCACAGCAATAAAACAGAGATATGCAAACTTACAGGTTAGGCATCTGTTGCCTTTCTGTTAAGGGAATATGATTCCCTTGACATACACACTTCTTATTCTCATTTGTAAGGTTGAAGAACCATTAATTGGGGAAAAACCTGACAGAAATTTAGTCTGCTTTATGATAAATAGCATTCACCTTTATTTGACCAATTTACAGAATCAGGCTCTGAAACTTCAAAATGTGTCCTTTGCCTGAGCTCTTGTCTTCTCCCATTTAAAGTTCAATGCTATGGAAATTACAGCTGCTCTAGGATGTGTAGCTGTTATGTAAGCCAGTGTGTTCAGCTTCTAAATATTCAGTCTTACTTTTTAAAAAAGTTATGCAACCTAATCCAGGTATGAGTTGTGTTTACAAATGACTCTGTAAGTGAATATTCTTGTAATTAACGTGATCCCAGGAGCTTATTTATTGCAGAATTTTAGCTCTGAAAACACATGCAGCAGTACGAACAATATTAGAATAACAATCTTAGATTTTCAAACAAGTCTGAGGAAATTATTCATCCAACTCACATTGTAATTCTGCAAGAATTAGGCAACTAATTCCCTCGGGCTTTATCAAATCTTGAAAAATATATGCTGAAAAACAAATAGCAGCTGAATTCAGCTAGATGGGGTACAAGAGGTCCCTGCGGGGAGCTGTACCATCAGTAAGTGCTCAGGCTGCCTTCACTGACTCTAGGACACAAATTAGTACTCCTGATGTGAAAAGTAGAGCAGAATATGAGACAGAACCAAATGGCTCATTCAGCTACTGCTGGTAAATTGGGGGACCTCAGAAGGGAGAAAAACTCTTGAAAACTCTTAAAGCGGTGTTAGAATTCAAGATCATTATTCAATCCACTAAAAAAAAAACCACCAGAAAATAAAAAGTGCTGAAATACGAATTCCTTAAATTGAGGTAAAATTGTTTATGGTACTAGAATGCAGAAATGAATTACTTCTCTTGGGATGCTGAGTTGAGGTTCCAGTAGGAGCAGCAAACTCGTATGAAACTTTGCAACTTTCAAAATTGGCTCATTGTTTGCCACTACCCTCTTACCAGGGAGAATCTTTGGGCAAGATATTCAAGACACGTGTTCATCTAATGCCTTTTCATCATTTGGGTCCACATTTACTTAGAGCCACCTCTTTTACTAATTATTTTTCTGCCTCCTTTATTTTAGTCACTAAAATCTATATGGGTTTTATTTTGCTAAGCTAACTAAATCAGATTCTGTAATTTCCTCCAAGAAAACTTTTTATTCTCCTGAGATAAAAAATCAGATTCCTCATTGCATCTCTACATTTTGTTTTTAACACAAATGCCCAGAATTATACCTGGGACTCCTAAAATTACCCTTACACTTGCTTATCATCAATAGATCAGTTTGGTTTTTATAAGGCAATTTCAGTAGGGTGTGTCCTGTGAAATCTCTACGGGTTTCTCTTTTTTCTTTGGCAGTGCTACTTAATGAGCCTAATAGGAAAAAAATTACACTTGTCCTTGTGTACTTCATACAAATTAACACCTGTTTCCAGTTCTCCAGTCCCATCCTGTATGATATTTCTGTACAAAATCCATTTCCTGCAGCACAACTGAAGATGCATAGGCACATCCACAGGATCCACCTCACCCTCGTGGCAAACCTGGCAATGAGCAGCCATGGATTGTTCCCCTGGCTCTACCCAGTGACACATGACACTAAAATCCCATGATCACACATGGGCATTACAAAGACTAAGGCACTGTTTTTAAGAGTGGGACATGAACCCCCACTATCCTGTCTGTCTTCCTGCAGGGGGGAAGCATAATTCCCAGTGGCCACGACTTTTCTTGTGCTCCTAGTGAGTTATTGGTGCCCCATATTCTTGCCCTGGAGCACTCTTTGTAAAATGCTTTCAGAGCACTCAGGATGTCAGGCCCTAGGTAATTATGTACCAGCCACTGATTTACTGGCAATTAATTAACATCAGGAGAAAAGATGATACTGAACTAAGCATTCTGTGTCCTAGCCAGAGGAATACAGTGAGTGCTCTGGTGACATTGCCTTCTCACTGCAAAGGAAAAAAGTAAAGGTATCCATGACAAGCACTGTGAGCCCTTTGCCATTATCTTTGAACACAGTATCACTTCTCTAAGGTAAAAAATAAATCTACAAAACCCCACTTCTACTAAAAAAATCTTCAAAAACCCTTACGAAATATATAACCCATTCAGCAATATTTGTAGCCCGTGGATTAAAAGAAGGATCACCTCAAGGACAGCTATAAAAGGTAAATGTCATGAATCCAAGGGTAGGGTAAAGCTTTTGCAACTACCTAAGGCATCTGCAGTCTCACCTACAGGGTGATGTAAGCACTCCAGCCATGTATATGTGGTGCCTGGCAGAGCTGCAGCACCAAGAGAGTGCACTGGTTTGGAGCCACCTCAGATATCCCTACACAGGAGATGTTCCCAGCACAGAAATCGCTCAGGAGGACTCCTGTAAATGCCTTCTAGTCAGGATCACACATGTGGGCCTGGACCTGTGACCAAGCAAACTCTGCTAGTTGATTCCAGGTGAGTAAACAGGTTTAGAAAAAACCTGCAGGACTTCAGATGTTGAGCTTGCTTGGTAAAATAAGTGAATGATAGAAACAGTGGTTACATTTTGAGGCAGTTGAGAAGATGCTGTTTAAAAAGTGAACTGAAGGACAGAGGGGAAAGGGATCTGAGAGGAGATAAAACAAGTTCACAACATCAGTTACAAGGAAAAAGTCAGTATTACCAAGGCTGGTAAGGAAAGGAAGAAGGAAAAACGGAGAATCTCAAGGATTACAGACAGAAGAAGTGGAAGAAATGAGGTGACAAAGTTAAAAACTGGAAATGGAAAGAGCTGAAAAAACCCTCAAAGATCAAAGACTATAGACCTAGATTTTCAACATGTGCTCAGGTGTCCAGAGAGTTTCACAAGACTGAGGAGATTGTACTATGGTTTTAGGACAGTGATGAATTGCTTCAGCTGGAATATAACAGTTCATGAGAATTCTAAAGAAAATAAAGCAACACAACAAGCTTGGGGATCAAAAAAAAAAAGGGGGGGGGGGAAGGAAAGTACAGATGAGTGTGTCACCAGGCCATTATATTTGGCCTTTCCAAGAACCTGATCAACTCCTTGCTCTGTCACAGATCCTCGGCCTGACCTTCTTTGGTAATTTACTTATTCTTACCTCTGCATCACATCCATTTTCCATCTGCCTCTCTTTCTTTTCTTCTAAGGGCAAAAGCTTGTCAGAGGAAGACTCTGCCCCTAATTATGTGTGTGTACAACTCCCAAAACAATGGGGTGCTCATCTCAGAAACGAGCAATGAAGTCACTTGCCAAACCAAAGAAATATTGTGGTAAAAAATCTTCCCTTAGGGACGGCAGCTATTTAGGTGGCCTGTTATATATGAGTGAGTCAGGGGCGTAATGATGGCAGCCAAAAGGAAGCAGCAGCACGTTCTCTGTCAAGAACAACCTGTTAAAAAGTCGTGCACAAGAGGGGAGAGTCAATGAGATGAGTCGTGCCTGGCCTTGCCCACCACGTTATCAAAGGCTGTGTTGCACTCAGTGTGAGGGGTGGAGGGAATCCTTCCATCCACAGGCAAATGGAACAGCTCTGTCTCCTGCTGCGAGCTCCGAGGGCTCCTCTGTAGGTGTCACTCCAGCTGCTGATGGCCATAGATAATAACAAGTTAGGGTACAGACTAACCAGGAAATGATACCACCTGCTACCCAATATAAATTACCAACTCCTCTGGGTATAATTACTCTTGTCAACGTGTCACATGGCTGTTATAGTCACTCTTATGCAGCAATGCAGAGCAGCAGCAGATTCTGCAGGAAGAACGGGGTTTGTGGCATTTCTATGCATTCACCGGGAAAAAAATCCCAAACAAACAAACCAAACCAACAAAAAACAACAAAAAACCCCACCCAATTAATTTGTTCCTGAGATAGAAAAGAAATGGGAAAAATCCTGTAACACACACAGCAGAATTAGTCCCTCTGCTGCACAACTGGTGATAGAGGGAAAACAGAGAGAAACGAAGGGCAGCCTCCAGCAGGTTTCTCTGCCAGCTCCCTCAAAGCATGGGTCTCTTCTCATTTTCACAGACAACAGGCTCCCAAGTTGCAATCCCCAAGAGACAAAATGTGCACATTATTACTTGACACTGCACCATTATATGAAAAGTCAGTAGACTTTTGCTCAGTCTGCAGGTGAAGTGACTTTCACAGCAGTTTTAGACACCTGTTTGTGAAACAAGCAGCTGTATCAGAAAGAGCTGAAGCATGAAAGTTCAGTGTTATTGCTGAAACAGCTCAGGCGCCTCTGAACTACCCCATGTTGCCTCTAGACTAACGCTACACTTCTTGAGCAAGACTGCATGCTATGCTGTCAGCAATTCAGTCACTGCCATTCCATTGTGAGTGCTTTAAAGCAGTGTCTGACCCTGGAGATGCTCAGAGACTCAAATGGTGAAGAAACGGAGCCAGCCTTTTCATATGAGCTGGCTATGGCTCAGCAACTGGCCACTGGTGACAGTGCCCTTCTGGGCACACTGACCACAAAACAATCAGATTTTCTCCAAGTCCTAAGACTCTGTGTGAGGCTGACACCACTGTTTGCTTTGCTGAGAAAAGTCTTTCTCTTGAGCAGAGACTGCACCAGAACTGTTAGGCCATTTACCCAACAGGCTTGACTGCACAATGGGGAAAGCCCATGATTTGACTCAAATTCATATATATACAATTGGGATCATTTGCCTTAAGTTTAAATTCACACTATTTCTGTGTAGAGCAACACACAAGGCATAGAAACCACATCAGAACCAGAATAAGGCTATTTACTGAATGATATGAAAAGTACAATATGCCTGCAGCTGCCAAGGGTCTCTCTCAATGATTGCTTATGATTATAAAGGTAAATTATTTGCTTGTGTAAAATAATAATTAGAAAAAGTAAAGGTCATTCATCCAGCCATAAACCTGGCTGAAAAAAATCATCAGCATACAGAGTTAGCAGGCATATTCATTGCTTTATAAACAGCAGGCCAGGATAACATTATATAGTTTGCAATCTGTATTTGTTCTATGTGAGTCATAGCTTTGCATAATTTTATCACATTCCTGCCAGGCAAAAGCAAACATTAAAAGAAATATTAGAAGCCAAGCAGTTAAATATCCTAGAAGAAGAAAAAAACCCCACAACTTTCTCCAAAATGTAATGACCAATGGGTGTTATTTTATCAGCTTTATTTGGCAGCTTGTGGGTAAACTTTTTGCCATATCAATTTAAAATAATTTCTAATATGCAATTGGTTTATTTTGATTGGTTTGATATTGTTACATTGTCCTAAAGCACTGATACAACTGCTTGGACTTTTTATATATGACATGATTGATTAGGTGAAGATAAGTAAGAAAATATTACTTCAAGAGTCCTGACCTTCAGTGAATCATCTGAGATGAAGAGAATTTAAATACTGCATGACTTGCAGTCAGCACCAGAAAATGTTACAGAAAAAAAAAAAGGAAAAAAACACTTAGTGAAAATTTCTGCTATGACTAAGAACATTTTCCATTAAGATTCTTCTTCTCCTTTTTCACTGCTGGAAACACTCCTCATCCCTAAACTCAGAGACAGCAAACAAAAAGTCACACAAGACTCCACCAGACCTGCAGAGATGATCTCCACCTTTACATCCCTCCTGCAATACGTGTCAGCTCTTTCCTGACACTTCAGGACTCACAGCTATTGAGGGGACCTTTCCTCCTGTGCCAGCCTGGCAGTGAGCGTCCAGCGTGGGCACAGCAAGCGCTGCCCCAGCCTTTGGCATTGCCCTGTGGTGTCCCCCTGACCCCAGGGACTGCACAGAGCAGTGGCTGCACAGAGCAGTGGTGGAGCAGGAGTGCCCTTCTGAGGTGCTCTGTCCCTGTCCCCTGCCTGTCCCCTGTCCCCTGCAGCCCAGCCCTTGGGGCGCCTCCGCCACTGGGAGCTCTGTGGTCAAAGGAAGCCCCTGCAAGGCCCCACCACAGCTGGGTGCTGCTGTCCTCTCCTGGTCCTCCACTCTGCAAGGCTCATCTCCACCATCCCATCACCCAAAGCACAGCATGGGGGAGGAAATTAGAGATGCAGTCGTGTGGGGTTTGCTCAGCTCCGCAGGTTTCTTTTGCCACTAGCTGTCTCCCACATACTGAAAAATCCCAAACTCCCACTCAAGCCTCTATAATATCCATGAGAGAAACTGGGCATGGAGATGGGAGCAAGAAGCTTAGACTCATTTCCTCACACCCACTCCTTTGCTCTAAGTATACAGGAATTTAAGCCTGTCCCCAGTAAAAAAAAATATTCATCCTAGGAAATGGCTCCTCAACTCTCCCCCAGTTTAATCCCTGTTATATTTTCCTTTTAAAAGAAAAAAGTAAGAGGGAAAAAAAAAAAGAACTATATAGAGCTAAACATTTGGCAAAAGTAGTTTGCTACTGTAAAGAATTTTCCTCTGAACTATTTATCTTAAAGCAAGTCAGAGCAGGCATCAAAGCAGCCTGGCATCGGCGGAGTGCACACTGAGCACACTGTCACTGTGACTGAAAGGACAGCGTGTTTTCAAACACTGCACTTGTGTGAAGTGTCATCACATCTGACTGCTTAATCCCGATTAAAAATGGGGGAAAAAAAACCAAAACAAAGAAAAAAGGGCTGGTCTGTTCAGAGGTGAGGCCACACTGATGACATTGTCCAGGAGTAATTTTACAGGGAGTGGATAATCACAGCAGCCACGAGTGACTAGATTAGAGGCAGGGTGCATCTCGGACTCATCACCATACTGAACATTCCGTGAGCAGAGCAGTACAAGGTGAGGATGAAAACCAAGGAGAGATGGTTCAGGAGTTCCATCTAGCAACAAGCAACATGCACCAGGAAAATTTGTACTGTGCAGCCTTCCCTCTCCCATGGGATGCTACAAAAATTCAAGATTCAGCACTATCAGAGGAACCCAAATCAAAGAGGAGATGGAGTTCCATGAAGCAGCTTTAAAATTTTCTCTTGTCCTTCAGAAGAGCCCTACTAAATTTCAGTAGTAAAAGCAATCTCCAAAGAAAAAACCAGTAAAAGCAAGCTCCAAAGAAAACACCATGAAGTCATGCAAACTGTTGCTTAGGAAATTTAGAGCGATGCAGGAAAAAAGAGTCAGAATATGTACAGCAAGGAATAATTTCAGGTTGGCAGAGGGGCGAATTAAAATATTAGATGACCTATTTTTCTGTTTATGATTGAAATCTAAGGCAGCAACTACTTTTACTAATTAGGACCAAAGTACTGATCACTGCACAAAGTCACTTAAAAGTAACATCAGACTCTCAGTAGCACCACGAAAACAGCGTTCTGCCTATGTGTGATAAGCAGGCATTTAAATTTGCTCATTTACAGAAGTTCATCTGTTTGGGACCTAACCGGGAAGCGTTTGGCATCTTGATAATTCCTCACGTTAAGGAGAGTGTGACTCCAGCAGACTTTGTTCTATTCCACTGTGTGTTATCTCCCTGCACATTCCCAGGGCTATGCTAGGAGAGATTGCAAGGTGACAGAATATGTTCATACAGCCTCTAAGTGCTACTTTGCAGGATGCATTGTAGTCTGTTACCCCGAGGCACTAAAGTGTTTAATGATGTTGCTGTATGTCATTAGTTAGTATTCTCTAAGTGGGTCTTATAGGAAAGCATCCTAAATTATAAATTGGGAAGTTAACTAAATATTAGGGAACAGAAAACATTAAGAGATAGAGGTTGATTTTATGGGTGGGTGGGTAGAGTTTCAAAATCTGCCAGAGCCCCTCGTGCCAGCAGTCAAGCCTGTAATGCCTAAAATGATCCAGCCCTGCCCAATATAAGTCAACAAAACTGGGAGAGTATCTTGTTTGCTGGTGTCTGCCTTCTGCTTTTACCTGTAGAAGTATTGAAATGGGCAAAAGAAAGCTCAGCTATGTTTTTTTAACTCATTTTCTTTCCAGGACTTCATATAAATGAGATGTCACGCATCGTAACTATTTGGTTAACCAGCATTTTTATTAAATATCTATTAATTTGTATCAATGCCATGTTCTCTAATGATCACAGTAATTTCCTTGCTTCCAGCTATTATTTGTCAGACACTTCTCTGCATGCACGTGTGTGTGTGTGTGTGTGTGTTACAGAGTGAGAGAGGGAGACATGGGAGACAGAGAGGAAGGAGAAGGCTGGAAAGTGGGGGTCACAGAATAAAAGTGGGAATGGAGCTGCAGAATTACAGGCATAGCTCACAGTGACACCTAGAGTCAATCCTAATACTTCCTCATTGTAAATCCTTGCTCTCAGGCTCTCTCTTCCTCCCAGTTCTCTAAAAACTTTGTTTACAGTTGCAACTGACTCTTCCGTGCTCCAGCTCTACCTCTGGCTTAATTAAAAAACAGGAAACCAAACACACAGAACCAGAGACATCCCACTTCAGCAAAAATGTCACAGCTGTTTTCAATAAAGCTAGAAAAATCTGGAGAGGTTGCCAGCACAAATCACTTTTTTAGAATGAAATGGAACATTTTTAAGATTGGGAGAAAAAATGTGGGAACTCAGCATAGAGATAACCCTGAAGCAGTTGGACATTTGCTAATTTCCTCATTAGAAAAGCCCGTTAATTTGGCCGTATGTGAGTTTTTTTACAAGTGCCACATGCCTGTGGTAGACAGGAGTCCCTGAGGGTGAGGTTGCCCCAGTCTGGCAGCCTCTGTGTGAGCCGGGACACCCACGGGGCTGAGCTCTGAGCAGCACACAAAGGGTGCAGTGCCCCTCTCTGAGCCCAGAGGATACTCAGGGTCCTCAACCCCTGCCCTTCTTGCTGCTGGTTCCTATCTGAGATATCTAAAAATTGGGTTGTGGGGATCATCTTGGCTGGTGCTGTTTACCCCTCGTTGAAGGTCAGATTGCAAACTAACCACTCCTTAAATGCATTCATGTGCAGATGGCCATGATGCCAAATTCTTGGATGGCAGCAGGCCTGGAAATACAGCTGTTGGGAATTATAGAATCATATAAAGGTTTGCATTGGAAGGGACCTTAAAAGATAATCTAATTCCAGCTCCCTTGTCCTGGAAAGGAATACCTCCCATTAAACCAGGTTGCTCAAAGCTCCATCCAACCTGGCTTTGAACAGGGATGGGGCATCCACAGTTTCTCTGGGCAACTCTCCCAGTGCCTCACCACCCTCACAGCAAAGAATTTCTTTCATAGATCTAACCTAAATTTCCATTCTTTCAGTTTGAACCCCTTATTTCTGGTCCTATCATTACAATTCCTGATGAAGGGCATTCTTGATTCTGTCTTATAAAAAAATTGAAACAGTGATTTCCAACTTAATCAGAAAAAGAGTACAACCAAATATAAACATGAGTGGCAGCAAGTAATTTGATCAACTCTTCTGACCACTAAGCCATTATTCAGGATTTAGTGACTAAAAAAGGCTGTGTCTTTTGTCCCTTTGACTTTGAATGTCTGATTAAGTGAAAGAAATTCATCTAATTAAGACATCCAGAGGATCATATTCAGCTTTTTGTGATTTATTGCAGAATTTTAAAAGTTAACTTTGTTTTAGTGTGACTTTTATATATTAAAATTCAGGACCATCTGCACAGACTTTATCCATGCATATTTCAAACTCTGGAAGAGCTCAAGTTTGAATTAGTGCTGATGTGTGGACATTGCTCATCATTAGCACACTGTACGTGTGCCCAAAAGAAAGGTCAAGGGATCCTGAAATATAAAAAAACTCCCAACTGACACCTGCTACAGAATAATGATATTGGGCCATGCCAGGTTTATAAACCTGTTTGTGAAATGGGCAGCCAGTGGGAAATGGGGGCTTACATGAGAGCACAACTTTGTACAGTGCAATTTTCATCCCATAGTTGGTTAGATTTTTGAAAGCTATGCCAAATAACACAGTTATGACTTGAAAATGACCAAATGTGTTGGGTACTAACATGAACAAGAAATAAGTAAAGGAATATCCAGCATCTGTTATTGTGTAGCTCCTCAGGTTTTGCATGAATAATCTGAACAAGGAGCAAAGGAGAAGGGACTACAAATCTGAGTAGAAAATCAGAATTTTTTTAATTAACATGTTTTTTCCTATAAATGAGTTATATTTAAAATTTATTCCTGTAGCACATATTCAAAAAAATGTACATTACTGGTTTTAACATGAACAATTATTAACAGTACTAAGTATTCTATTTTCTACTATTACATTCATTTTCTGATTATCTAGCTGTACCTCCTTTGGGTTTTTTTCCAAAAGAAAAGCAAACGGGTCCTATCTAAACACAAGTGCTTTTAAAAGCAGGCATTTTCACATGAACAGTGTCACAAATACCAGCCCAAATCAGTCCCCTGATGAAAGCAGAGTGTTTAAAAGTCCTTGCACCTTACCTTCCCAGTCAAGTTGAAAGGTATTGAACTATCAATCTCTGGTCAGATAAAGAGTGACAATGTTCTTATTACTTGCACATGACACTGAGGTCCCCAAACACTGCTATCTGTTGTGACACAGCCCCAGATATTGAGTTTGGCTCAAGGAAAAAAAAAAAAAAAAAAAAGTAAAAATGAACGAGTTTTTGGGTCCCCATACAAATTTAATCTTTATGGCCATTATACACATCTCCAACAGCAACAGGGCATCTCCCTTTCTGTGAGCTGCACATGCTGTGTGTTGACACAAATATTTCATGAGCTGAAATGGAGAGAGGCCAATGCAGTCACACGGTGCTGCCTCGTTAGGATGCCACCACTGGCAAACATTCCTGCTGCATTCCCTCTCGGCTGGCAGGAGCAGCACAGGCAGCAGGACAGCGGGGCAGAGCTCACTGTTCCTTCAAACCTCTGCAAGGATGGGTGGTGCCCTTCTGCTCACTTTAGACCAGACTGCCCAAGGCAGCAGGAAAGAGAGGAGAGCAATGAGGAAAGGTTTGGAGCCCCTGTCCTCCGTTACACCAACTTCATTTCACCCAGGGATCCACAAATAGGATATACCCAAAAGATGCTTTTTTTTAAAAAAAAGATGTGACTTAAAGCAAACTGCCCAAAGCAATGAGGTAGCAAACAAACTTTAATTTTCCATTCAGATTCATACCAACTCTGTTTTTGGTCTTCTTTCAAACACTTCCCAGCTTCTCTCTGCGAGCATTTCCCTCAATCATCTCCACATAAACAAAAAAATCAGAGGAAGTACCCAGGGAACAATGTCCACAGATATGTGTGTTACAAGGAACATCACCATTCCTCCTGGACTGGTCATGAAAAAGACAATGTTGAGGGTCATGCAGATCCTGCCACTGGAGTTTGAAATATTTGTATGTTACACACTGATACCATTCACAGGGGCTGGACGAGGATCTGAGTACTTGGGTCTATATTACAGACTGTGCAAAGGTACAAATTAGTACATTATTTTCACTTATAAAATAGCAATACTAGGCCCACAAATAGGGCTATAAAACTGTCTCTCTTCCATATAAACTTCATGGTCACAGGCTCTGAACATTTGGGGTTAACATTTCCAGCCTGGGAAGTTCATTGAAACATCTTTCCCACTTTTGTGCAACAGCGAAATGTCAGGAAAGGTGGAGCATCAAACACTGCCCCCAATCTCTGACCCTGTTATAAGGTCAAGTTCAACTGGACACCCTTTGATTTTTGACCAATTAAATTGTAAACCTGCAGGAATTCAAAATGCGTGCAACTGCCAGACACAGGATCTAGGGAGGGCATGCTGCTCAGGTGAACACTCTGACCACAGGTTTACTTCTTTCCCTTTGAAGTAGGCTGTCATCCATTTGGAAAGAAAATGAAGTGTGAAATATAGAGGCTTTACAACATGTAATGACTGCGACAATTTAGTTAAAGCTGATTTTCAGAAGCCAAGAGCTGGGTTTCAAATTAAATTCCCTATCAGTGGCCACCATGACAGAGTATATATTTAGGAAATTATTTATTCCAACATGATATAATTAATTGTAATAATAAATGTTCTTTAAGTTCTGTGTGGCATTACAGGCACTGAACAAATAACAGCTGGAACACAAACCCTATAGAAGCCTATTATCCACGCACATTGTTCTGGGTGTTCACTTATCAGGTTCCCGAAGAGAGAAGACCAAATAGACTTGATCAAATGTTTTGAATTTTCTGAATTTTGGTAAAAAATAATTTGTTGCTCTTTGACTAGTTTAGAGAACAACAGAATTATCTTTTTTCTAAGTCTGTTTCCCCCCAAAATAAAACTATATTATTGCAATGCCTGACCAGTTCTGCCTCTTGGTTGCAGTGTTAGATTTTTGCATCCTTGCTAAAGCTCTGTGCCCTTGCTAAAGAAACAATGAATTGTGTGCATGTGTCTCTACACAGACACATTAACACTGCCCTCTGCTTCCTGCCCAGAGAGACTGAGAACTTACAAGAATTGACATGAAAGGGAAAATGTCTTTAGCTCCAGTTATCGAGTATTGCACCTTTGAAGCTGAAAGGCAGGGCTGCAAAGACCCAATTCTGCATGAGATAACCAGCAGGTAATTGCTCATGTGAGTTTCAAAGAGAAACCAGGATTTCTGTAGCAATTGTGTCATGACTGGTGGCACCAGAACGAGGTGCCCCTGCTCTCCTCACCAGCACAGCCATGAGAAGCTGGGGAAGGACTGGAATCCTTCAGCACAAACACCAGCTCTCGTAGCTTTGTTAGGCTGAGCGAAGGCTGACTCACAAATCTGCTGCAGATCAGGAAGGGAGGGTAAATGCCAGTTGCATGAGAGTTTCTCCAGCTCAGCTACAGCATCCATGTTCATCCAAAATTCCAGCTATTCTTGAGAATGACGAGCTACAACCTGAAGCTTTCTGGCCACCAGCCCTCACTTTGGGTTGAGGTGGAGAACCCCCTTGCAGCAAGGGGACAGGCTCTGCACAGTGACAACACACCTGTGTGCCACGCTGCTTTGCACTCCCCAAAGGATCCCACAGGACTCTGCTCCTGGGAGAGAATTGTAAAAAATGTTTCTATTGCAGCCAGATGGAAAACTTTTCCTTTCTGACGCAGAGCACTCAATTCAGCTGGAATTGCCGCGTACAAGCCACCCCTGTCAGGATATTACAAGGACACCCAAGCTCAGCCTCTAAAAAGCAGTTATATAAATATCAAAATTCCGCATGGTGGAGAAGCTTCTTTCTCTCTCTCCACCCATCTAAAAGATTAATCAGATCAATCATGGCACATTTCTTTACAGAATTCTATGACTTAAGTGCTACAGACATTAGCAACATTTCAATCTCCTGTCTCTGATCCTGAAAACATCATCTGTTAGCTTTTTGGCAATGCTATAGGAAAATTGAGCTGCTTAAAAAAACCAGGGAACATTTCAGGAGATACCAGTGTCAATCTTTCACTTGCTCTCTCTACCTCTCTGCAAAAATTTACATGGAGTGAAAAATATGGAAAACTGGCATGGTTGGTGGCACTTTATAAAACCTCATTCAATACTAAAAAGCAAGCAGGGAAAGAAGGCTACTGAGCATGATACTGATAAACTTATCTCCTGCTTTCAGTAAAGATACATGAAGAAGCTACATGTTAAACTGCTACTGTACTACCATGCATATGGAAATGAAGGGGAGAAGAAAAGCCACAATTTTATTAAAAAGTGCAAAGACAGTGGCCTCGCCCTACTTTGAGCACTAATGGTTGTGAAAAAAAAGCCTCTTTAAATTCAGATTATTTCTCATTTGCATTTGCCATTACTGGGATTTTTCCTATAAGGTCCAATTAAGAAAAATATTTCTTTTCTACAAGGCAAATTTATCAAAAATTCAAATAAACTCTTTGATGCATTTTCTGCATAAACTAATCATGAATAAACATAACTCTCTTGCTCTAAGAACAGATGCCATCCTGTAACTCCCTGCCCCCGACAGCTCTGCTCTCCAATCATAAAGGAGAAGGAAATTGTTTGGCCAAGTTTACAGAATGAACCATAAATCATAAGCATCTTTGCCAAAGCAAACTCATGTTTCTTTTATGAAACAATTTCTCCTAAAAGAATTTATATTCATTTTTATATATGCATTTTTTATAAAATACATAAGGAAAGTAGAACATACTGTTCTGTTTCTCCTTTAGAAATGCTTAGTATTTTTCAGTTCTGGTTGAGAAAGCAAACATTTGCATTTTCACGTGGCTTTCTGAAGCTAGTTGCATGGACCTAGCTGCAGTACTTTGATGGATATAGGGAATATTAACATTGCTTTGGAATATTTGAGTCGCCATTATTCACAGAAGTCCAATTTGTAACCAGAAAACCTTAGGGGACCTTTGTTGAAGTCAGATGCTGGAAACATGAAGGAAAACTTGCACATCTTCATAATCAGGGAAAATTTCAAAGCTAGATCTTTTCTCAGGAGTTTAAAAAAAAAAAAATCCCAACTCTACGAAGAACATAAAGGGAGCCTAGCCATTCAGGAATACACATGCAGCAATGCCACTCTGACAGGCTGGGGCACCTCCCTCTCTTCCCAGACAGCATTCCAGCTTTCAGAGAAAAATCTGACCAGGAAGGATTGTCAGGAGGCAGAGCCACCCAAAGAATGGTGCAGGGAGCGTGGCAGAGCGCAGGAAGCTGAGCTTGGAGGGGACACTGCAGCTGGAGAAGGCTCCAGCTCCTGCCTGCACTGCTCCCCCTCATCTCCCACTCACCCAGCAGGGCACACTCAGCTTCTCTGAGCAGCAGCTCCAGGAAACTGCGCTGCCCTCAGGCTTTGAGTAGAGGGGAAAGAAGGCTTATCTGAAGAGGCAGCACATCATCCCTGCTGCATGTGACAGTCAGTCACTTCAGTGCAGCTCTCCAGCCCTCCACACGAGCACAAGTGCTCTGGCTACATTACTCACATCTAGAACATGCCATTCAGACTGTCTCAGCTTGCAGAAGGCTGAGTGCCTAGTTATATCCATGGCTCTTGAGTGTGATCATCCCTCAAGGGTCCACCAGAGCACTCTTCCAGGGCGCATTGAAAGGTTCAGGCCTGTCACAATGCTTTATTTCCTTTAGGGGTGCCTTTGTGGCACAACGCCTCTGCTTTTACTCTGAAAGGACTTCTTGTCATCCCTGTCTGATCTGATCTGTGGCTCTGGTTACTGGGATGGACACTGGGGTGTAGTAAGTGGGACACGACCCTGCTCCTTCATGTCCACCACTCTCACATCAAAATACTGGGCCTTTTGTAGCAGCACCATAGAATATCTTGAGTTGGAAGGGCCACACAAGATTGTCAAAGTCCAGCTCCTGGCCCTGCCCAGGACACCCCAGGAGTCCCACCATGTGCCTGAGTGCACCCTCCAAACACTCCTGAGCTCTGCCAGGCTGGTGCTGTCACCACTGCCCTGGGGAGCTGCTCCAGTGCCCAACCACCCTCTGGGGGAAGAACCTTTTCCTGATATCCAACCTAAATCTCTCCTGACACAACTTCAGGCCATTCCCAGGGGAGAGATCAGTGCCTGCCCCTCTGCTTCCCCTCACAAGGCAGCTGTAGGCAGCAATAAGATCTCCCCTCTGCTTCCTTTCTCTAGCAGAGTCAGAGCTGGTCTTAACTTTCCACTCCCCACTTTCTGGCCCACACAATTTTGAAGATTAAGGCTTTTTCCCAAGCACAAGAAGTTAAAAATTCATCCTCACATCACCTCTTTTCTGAGGCCTGCTTTGTTTTCCTCATCTGCACCTTATCTTTGTTTCCCTCTAATGGGTTCCTTTATTTTCCTACCTCATCACGCTTGTCACTCTTTGCCCCTTTTCTGTTTCTTTCATTTTTATGTAACCAACACAGCCCAACCCAAAATAGGAGCTCCAGCGTGCTGAGTGCTTTGCCAACACTTCAAAAAGTCCTGTCTGTTGTGAAGAGTACTTGGCTTTTTCCTTGGTTATCCTTACCCTTTATATCCTATGCTGCAACATCGTTCCAGCCATCTGCCACTTCCCATCCACTGGGGTCAAAACCTCTACAGCAAGAACACTTTTCAGTTTCAGCAGGTATTAATAGCAAGTGCCTTGTCATAGGCTGTGTCCTTTCTGCAAAAAACCTAAAATTCACAACAATGACAACACAATGACCTGAGGTTTCTCTATTTTGCCTTGCCCTTGTCTAGCACACCCCAAAAGAAAGTCACTGTTTATTACACTTTTATGCTTAATTGATGTCTTCAGATGAGACAATGACCACTGGAAATGACAGCTTTGGGCTGGAAAAAGTCATATTATTTTCTGATAACACAGCATAATTATATTTTCTGATAACACATTCATTCAAAGGATGAACAATTTCTTCCATTCAGAGTTTTCATCTGCTTGCCTGTCGTACCAAGCATATGCATTACCCGATTAAATAACTCATGGCCCCATAAATCGTTAACCATGTGTACAGTGCATAATAATTCAGCCATCCGCAAACTGTGTTACAATGCACTATTTCAAAGCTTTTCTCAAGTTTAGGAAAAAAACACAAAACAACAAAAACCCAACCAACAAACCCACAAAAATAACAACAAAAAAACCTGCAAAGCTTTGTTCACCAAACACTGTGCTGGTGACCTTTCTCTCTAGTTTCCCTTGCATGTTTGTTCAGTTAACTGCTCAAAACATTTGAATGCTACATTCAACCCCTACAAAGTCAAACCGATGCATGACAATCCATCAAAATCAGCCAGATAACAGAAAGCACATTCCAATTCCAGAATTATTGTTGTCTGATTCTAAATGACAGGGTATGAAACAAAAAGAGCACAGAGCCTGATTTGCCACAGCAAAACTAAGCCCAAAGAACGATAAGGAAAAAAATCCTTTCAATGAGATCCTACAGAAATGATATAAAATTGAAGAGGATGGGAATGCATGCAACAAGACAATTGCATTGTCACACATACAAACTTTGATCAAATAAAAAGGTTGCTAAATGTGTGTATAACTGAAGACTCACTAAAACAGAAATTATGACACTATTTTCTGACATTTAAAGCAAAGATGTGTTCATGCCATTAGGTCTAGATGTAAACTCTTTCACTAGAGTCCATCTCAGATCTAAGGATTACATATGGAGTGATGAAATGTTTCAATTATCATAATTCAAAACACTTATTAATAATTAAAATATATAACTCAGAAGAAACAAATACCACATTGCAAGACAACTTGCTTTATGTAATAAGCTTTGTTACCATTCTTAACCAGGAAATGAATTTGTAAAAGAAGCAACCTAAAACAGGTACTGGCGAATTAAAAAGCAGAAACCCCCCCCCACCCCAAGTCCTTTGAAATTAGTGAAATAGAAGTATTGCCATTAAGGAATGTCTCCGTCACTGCATTTTGTTAACTCAGGTAGGTAGACACAATTGCAACACACCCATGTCTCTCTCCCTTCCTTCCTCCAAGAAGGAGCAGGTTGGCACTTTGCTGAGCCGTCCTGCGGAGGGGACTGTGACATTCACATTCTCTGAACAGAGAGAGACATCATTCTCTCCCTCAGGTTTTTCCTGGAGAAGCACAGAGATCAAAACAAGTCATCTCATTTGCTGCTCCTGTCTTTTGGAACACGTGGATTGTGTTGGAAGATTATTTACCTGAAGGAATTTGGTAATTGGATTCTGGTGATGGTGTTTTGATTCATTGACCAGTTGCATCCACGTGTGTGTGTCAGGACTGTCGGCTGACAGCCACGAGTTTTTCTGCAGTTAAGTAGTAAAAAGCAGTAGTAGTAAGTTAGAAGAAGTAAGTATGATGTAGTATGTATCCCTTTAATACAGTATAGTATAATGAAGTGATTAATTAGCCTTCTGATATCAAGGAGTCAGATGTGCACCATCCTTCCCTTCGTCGAGGGATCGCCTGCTTTTACTACAGGTGCCAGTGCCAGCCCAGCCAAGTCTCACCAGGCCCCCCTGAAGCTTTTGCCTCCCAAAGTCACAAGGCTCCCAACCTGATCCACGTCTCCTGGCGACAGTGCAGAAGGAAAGATCCCCCCACTGACACAGGAAAAGACCTTCCCAGAGCCGCCAGCACGTGTCAACGGAAAGGTTTAAAAGCCTTGGCAGAGAGTCTGAGCCATATTCTGTCTTTAACAAGGCGTGAGTCAGTGGTGAGTAATGCAGCAAGAAATGTCCCAGCTGCTGGTTTCTAAACACCTGGGATCCTTTAAATAAATCCCCTATCCTGGACATGAGGCTTTCTTCCTCAGAAAAATCCAGGATAGCACAGCCTGTGGGCAAACGTGATCAAGAATTCAACTCAGCAGGGCTGGGCACAATATCTTTGATGAGCACAGAGTAAAAGAAGTAGTTTCTTCTAAAAGAAGTAGAAGTGTGATCCTTGGAGTGCCTGGGCTCAGTAGGGATGGAATCAACTTTGAGAAGGGATGTTTTTGGGGAGTCAGGCAAAGCAATTCTCTTGTGAGGAAAGGACAAGGTAACGTTCACCCAAAAAAAAAAAAAAAGTTGAAAAAGCAGTAGGACATGGGAGAAAATGTTCTTTTAAAAAAGAAGCAAGCATGGTGAGAAATGGTGATTTCAGCAGTCATGTCTTGATGGGTGAATATTTCAAGATTAAAACATTGAAAGGTGTTTGATTCTGAACAATCTTGCCACAATCCTCATGAGGATTTGACACATACACAAATATTCTACAGTTGGAAATAGCACAACACAAGGACCTGTGCTCTGACTTCTTTTATGATTTAAGCTGGAAAAGGAGTTGCAGGAGATGCACTATTTTCCAAACCATTTCCCTGTAACTTTAGAAAAAAACCCATTTGGTTCTATCTACCCTCAGTGATCAAAACATTAACTTAGCTGCTTACTTGTCACTTCAGACGTGTCAACTCCCTGCCACCTGGACGCATTCCTTCCTACTTGGCTTTTCCATTACCCCTACAACAAAGTTCAAGCAGCTCTTCTTCAGCATCATGGAAATTTTAAACACTTCTGCTTGTCTGACCTCTGCCTTACAGCACTACCTGTGGCATTTTCTCTCTGCCAACACCAGCAGTATTGAAGTCCCTCTATTTGTCTCATCTTCTTCTCATGTCTCCTTCTCCACACTCTCTTCAAGATCTTGTCCTGCCACAAGAGCTGTAAGGAATTATCCATTTGTTGCTGGATAGACATGCTGGAGAATGTGGAATGGTAAAACTATCTAGCCAGAGATGTGCAACAGCCAACAATATGCAAAAGGAACTTACATTGGCTTCAGCAGCAAAAGCTTTTGAGGTGAAAGCCCTGAGTAAGTGCACCAGCAACAGAACCCAGCCTTTGTGAAATACAAGCAAGTAATAATATAACTAACAAAATCACTCAGAATTTGGAAGTGCTGCTCCATGAGGGCCCGTTTTAATGCCTAGACCCCAACGTACTCAGCATTGTAGCAAATTTACTGCAGGCAGTGCTCTCTTGCCTGCTGAGCTAGACATCATCTCCCTGCTGAAAAGGGCTAAAGCAGCACTCCTCCTGGCAGTGGAATTAGCTAATGCCCAAGGCAGGGCTGACACCCTCAGAGCTTTTGTCCAGTATTGAAATGCTACTGTGTTTCCTACCCATAGGAAAATCTGTCCTGTGCAGAAACTTTAACACGTTTTGACTACAGAAGTCAGCATCTAAATCCAGAGCATATTCTGTAAAGGGAAATAAAGGGGAATTGACATGAAATGCCCAATTCTCACATTTGTTCCTGAGGCTAAACAATAAATTTTGTTTTCAAAAATACCTACTCCCTCCTCACTTCAGAGTTATAGCACTTATCCGAAGTAATAAAGGAAAACACACCACGATAAAAAGTCTGCAAACTGCTCCTACACACAGATCTTATTCCGCTGCCCGTTTTTCAGGCTTTATACTTTTCTAAAATTATACAAACTAAACGCTCTATTTTTAAACTAAATTATAAACCAGCCAAGCACCATTCTATATATACACACGCAGAGATTCAAATCGTCGAGGGAAATTACCGCAGTACCTGGGCACGTTTTACAGAATGCACCTCCGATGGAAATCACCACAGACACTGCTCCCTGCCCCTCCCAGCTGCTGAGGCAGCCACAGAAGGACCCTGGAAAGGGTAGCCAGGATACAGACTGCCAAGAGAAACTCCTGTCAGTGGGAGCCTGGAACAAAGAGGTGCATTTAACGCTGCTTCCTCAAGTTTGCCAGCTTGGGGCTCAGACAGATTTCTGGCAGGAGCGGGGTGCAGAGCCAGGAGCCCGTGGCTGAGAATGACCTGTCCCCTGGTTCCCACGAGCTCCTCCCTTGGGAGGGATGCAGGGGACATGAAAACCCAGGCATTGATGGGGAAGCGGAGCGTGGGGCCAGCAGCAGCTGGGCTCTTTGCACCGAACAACAAACTTGGTGGAAAACCCTGCTTTTAAAGATTTAAAGAGCGACAGCACAAATTGGGCTCCACACAATGCAACCAGCTCCTGCAGAACGACTTCCCAGACCTGTGCAGTTTAATAAAGAAGGATGACCTCTCTATAGGGATTTTTCACCCTGTCCTGTGGGGCCCTAACAGACATGCAGCGCTGGTTTACGTTTTTTAGGAAGATTTCAAAACCTTTTGCAAAATCTATCACTGTTTTTCTCAACTGTCGGTGACTTTGCCAGGGAAATTGCGTTTCAATTTATGCAGTCAATACAAAAAAATAAAATGCTGCTGGAAAACCAATGTTGCCTGCTCTCAGAAAGGATAAGGTAGAGCTGACCCTTAAAGTGGGTGGTTCACAGATTTGGTGAGTTATCTGCTGGAACTGTGGTGGGTCAAACCTGATACTTTATATTTGCAGCTTCAGCTTATGAGTGTCAAACTTTCCACATAAATTAAAAACCAAAAAACACATGCTTTCCATACCTTCTTATCAGCCCAATACCCTATCTCAATGCACTTCCAGCTCTGAATCTGCATATCCTGCTCCCCGTGGATAACTTTCTGTGCACCACTTACATTGAAATACAGGAAAATCCAGTTTTATTCTGATTTCTCAGCAATATTGGAATTCCTGAAATTTCAGCCACAGATTGACATAAAATCATTGCAAGGCAAAAAGAAAAGCCCAGACTGAAAAAAGCAATGCTTGATCCATAGAAGTCACATATCCTGTAGCAAATGGACACTGTGAGGCAGAGTACACTGTACACACCTTGTGTGGAGCTATTTCATATTTGCATGCACTTAAAAAGAAATTAAAGGGATGATGCAATCCTAAACGACACTGAATGTGTGTGGTTCAAATATTAGTCGTACTGGAACTCCAGTTATTTGTCATAACTGGAATTGTGGAATTTGGAACCAATAAAAGTTCCACTGCCATTAAAACACCAAACATTCCAGTGGGCATTGTCCAATGATAAATGTTTTAAAAGATCCATAAGGAAAAAATGATGGAATATTTTAATTTTTAAATAAAGATGCAACATGTTTAGATATAACACTGTTAGTCTAATTTCTGAATAAAATTGCAAAATGTCAATGCTATACCTCAGGAGTTCAATACTAATGATTATAATGTGTGCAATTTCTGATAACATATTTTGCAGTGAGGTTTTTTTTTTCCTTTTAAACAAAAAAGAGTCTGAATAGGGACAGAAAAAAAAAAATCACTATAGTATTCTGTAAATTCTTGAAATAGAAATGTCTCTTCTGTAAACCTAACCAGAACTGACATGCAATACAACAGATTTATACAGGAGGATATTCCTACCTGGCACTTCGACTCTACTTAGAGAGGAACAAAAATTAGAGTAAAATCTTCTCATCCACAGGATGACATGAGTAATATGTGATGCAACTGTTTTACTAGGGGGTAAGTAACAATGCTGTGTGCTGTCTGTGCCCATCCTAACACGGGAGGGTGCCACATCAGGGATGTGAAGTGTCTGTGCTGTGCTGTGGCTGCAGATGGAACATTTTCTGTCCTGATGTGGCTGCAACAGCACCAGCAACCTCCGGTCCCTGATGTGACTTTATTGCCGTAGCTGTGACACTGCCACGGCGTCACATGCAGTCTCCTGCCTTGTTTTACATCTGTGGGTACATGCACAGTGTGAAGGCAGAGCTCCAGAGTTTCAGCAGCCTTGGTGAATTCTAGAGGCTTGGCAACCATGTCAAACTATTCCACCCCTTTCATTCTGTAAATATTTCACAAAGCACTTTCAAGGGTGTTGTAGGAAACTAATACAAGGGCTGGGTTTTGTCACCCAGATTTTTGCAGGTATTTAAATGTGCAAAAGTGCTTGTAAATGTGGTTGTCTTTTAAAATACCAAAAAATCCTCAAAACCCTGCAAATTGTGGATAGCAAAACACATTTACCCTCTGGGTTTAGGGTGTGTTCTCTTAGAATGCAGGTCATCATAATCACAGTTTAGGGGACTAGTATTACAAAAGAAGGTTAGATCACCTGAAAATGATGATATGCACTAAAAACCACAGTATTTTAAAAATATGACAACATTTAATTTAGCTCAGTTCTAGCATTTGGACAGGAGGGATGAAGCTGAGCAAAACTTGAAGCAGTTAATAATATAAGAGTCTTCATACTTCTGCATAACCATGTCATCTCTAGATGTTAAAATTTATTCTTGTGGTTTCTTCTGCAGGATTTTCAAGTTCCATAAGGTTCTCCTTTTTTACTGGCAAAATCCCATGAAACTAGAGGTCAGAAGTGACTTTACTGAATATAAACATTTGTGGGATTAATCTTCAGGAAGCAATTATTCACTTTCAAAAAAATGGAAGACAGACTTCTTAGAAAAGACACAAGTTTTGCCAATGAAAAATTTCCAACTGGCATAGCAGAAAACATGACAAGAGATAAGCTAAACTAGCTGGTTTTGTGTACCTAGATAAACAAAAAGTGCAGAAGTTTATCTTGTAGGAATTGTGATTCTCAATTTTAGTGTAGCACAAGAAACATCCTGGTAATTGTCAACTTGAGAAGCTTCAGTATATTGAATATAAACAGTCTGAGGTCACATTTATAGTTAATGTAAACTTGCACACATGTAAAACCACAATACACCAAGCCCTATGCGTACATAAAACATGAAATAAAATAAATCATGCCTATGTACGAAGCCTGAAATCTGTTCCTTGAACTTCATGCATATTCCATAAAATACAGATTACATCCAATTTTTAAAAAAAATTATATTGTACTTTAGACCTTAAAAAGCAACACAGAGAGAGCATTAGCAAGTTTAAATCTCCTTCAGCCTGCTGGACTCCTCCCAAGGCAGGTCTGAAGGACACCCTCACCATGAAATGCCAAATCTGAGCTGGCTGCTATCAGCCCAGCCCTCAGCCCTTTGCATGTGCTTCATCCCAGACAGCCCCTAACCAAACTCTGTCATGCTCTCTTTCAATACTGAAATAATATGCTATTTTTAAAAAATTCCTTCATGCCTGCTATAAATGAGATTTTACAAGAAAACCCCCCAAACAAATAAACAAAAAAACCCTACTAGAACACATCTCATTTCACAAGAATTAACTGTAAGAACTATTCTGCCATAATTTTGTAGTGAAATCCCCATTCAAACCCCTCCATTCAGAAGCAGGGAGCTGGGAAAACACTGCCTCGCTGTGCACAAAACCTCTGCTTAGAGCTGTACACGACAATCAGGTGTTTGTTTGCAAAGCAGTGTCCTGGGCAGCAGCAGGAGCCACTCTGCCAGCAGAATCAGGAGGTTAAGGAATATGCAGAACCTGTCAAATGTAGCACATGCACCCCTAGAAGCACATGGAAAATTTCTTATTTACTGCAATGAGAGACAATATTTCTGGGCTGTTAGGGAGCTGTCTTTGTGGAGACCCACTGCCAATTCTTCACTGCCTTTTTCTGAAAATGTCTGCTCGTTAAAACCCAGCATGAAATGGCAGAAGCACCAGCACAGCAGGCTGGTGACGGGAGCATTCCACTTGCAGGTGTGTATCCCAGAGGTGAGGACCCTGCTCCAAACCACCCAGAGGGAGAGCTTTGGGAAACCTCTCCTGCAGGAGAGGATTCCTCCTCCAAGGTAAACTCCCAGGCTGGCAGGTTTTTGGCTGCACAAACACAGTTATCTTTGCTGTCCAGACGAGAAGCAAACATTGGGAGAGTCTGGCATTGCCACAACACAGAAAGGGAAAAGAGCTCAGTCCCTGAAAACTGCAGGCTTGGAAAAGGCTTCCCCCAGAAGCCATACAATTAAATGAAAAACTGCAGCTCCCTGTACAGAAGGGAAAGGCAAGCTTGCCTCACCCTTTCTTTTGATATTATTATCCCACATCAAAGAAAATATTTTGGCATAACCAGTTTACATATTTACAATTCTGAAATAAAACATCTGCTCAGCACACTATTCAAACTCTATTGGGGACAAATTCTACTTTCACGGATGCCCACACAACTGTGGAGAACTTAGTGATTAGAAATGTTAGAAAAATTGGACACACTTCCCAGGATTATTTTTCTGAGCTGTTTCTCTTCTGTTTTCTTACTCCCTCAGATGCTTTCCTCTCTATCCCCTCCCCTTAAACCGTGTCCCAATTTAAAAATCCATTTCCTGCATTTATCAAGATATTTTTTTCCTTTTGATAAAAGGTATCACCTGGCTTTGCTTAGAGGTTTTTTGGTCTGTATGAAAGCCTGGTCATGCACCTTTCTTTCCAGGCTTGTCTGGGTTTTGGGTGCAGTATGCAGAAGTTTGTTGGATTTGCAATAAGTGAATCTGCTGCAGTCACAGTTCTGTGCCTATGACTGTATAATGGCACTTTTCCTTACCTGGGATAACAACTCTACTAAATGTGTTTCATTTTTTATCAAACTTGGGCTTTTTTAATAAGAGATATAAAACATTGATATTCCTATTACATCCCACGAGGGAAAAGAAACACCATTTGCTATAATCAGGGGAAATGTTTTATTGCCTAAGACATGCATTTATCTCCCTCACAAACAGAAGTCATAAAAAGAACATACAACTGGTTAAATGTTACTTGATGTACCTTAGGTCCCAACTGGTTTGCTTTAGGTCCTGCAGTGTCTTGTGGAATTAAATCCAGGCATGAACACAGGTTAATGCTTTTTCTTTCCTTTTAGCAGAACTCTGCCAGTCTGGCCCACACCCCAAGAGCTTTCACTTCAGACTAACCTGCAAGCAGCACTGTGGGTCTCTCCTTTACTTCTCCTTCCCAACGCTCCACCGATTCACCGCTGACTAATTAATTATAAACCTCTGTTCTTCAAGCTCTTACATAAATCTCTGTCCTTGTTGCCATCCTGCAGATCTATTCAGTGATCACACTCTTACTTAAATCACGTAAGAAAGACTGGTCTGTCCCTTTTATCTGAAAGGCTGTTAAGGAGGCCCAAATTCTAAAGCTTTTTGTAATGAACTGTTCTTTCTTGAAGACAGTTTACCATCAAGCATCCTTCCAGGTCTCATGAAGGGCTACACTGCACAAACTGAGATGACAGTTGTCAGAAGAGAAAGCCAGTCCTTTCCTGAATAGAAAGAAGAATAGTTGTCGTTTCGCTTCTGTCCTTTCTCCATTGTACTTCCAAGGCACAACTGGAGCTCCTACAGCAACAGGTATTTTTCTTTGCTAAGATTCATTGTTGGAAGCTCACTGGTATTCCGAGTTCCTAATTCTAAACCCAGTTCTCTCTTTTATAAACCTGCACGTTATTTGTATCTAAAGGACATTCTTTGTAAAGGCAGCAGTTTTCAGAAACTTGATTCCACTTTCTTCCAGGGCCTTCTATCTTCCTCTCCTCCTCCTCCTCTCTGCCACAATGGTCTCTTAAAGAAATGTCTTATGTGTGCTGCTATTCAAAAATAAAATCAGGCATTTGATCTTTTCTGTCCAGACTTCCTTCTCATTCTCCGTTTTCCCGGATTCTGTCACATGTTGCACTGTTAGCTTAACAGCCACTGTTTAACAGCATATATTGAAAATACCAGAACAAATACATGCATCCAACACTGATTCATTTTTATATTTGACATAGAATAATAAGCAACTGAGGAAAGAGAATAATTTCAAGTTTTTCTAGTCTGACTTTCTTGGAATTCCATGTTGAAAAATATGGACTGCAATCTGAATGACAAAATCTGCTAAAAAGCTCTGAATCTAAAATTTTTAAAAAAGGGTCTTATACAGCAGCCATTTTGTATCAGTCAGAAATTGTAGGGTTCCCAATCTCAGATTTTAATTTTGTACCGTGTGCCACAGACTGTTTTTTAGAGATTTAATCTTAGGTATTTATGCTTCTCCCTTTGAAGGTAAAGGTTCATGTCTTCCTTGGCTAAAATCAGGCTGTCCAGAGTTTTCCATGCTCAATTCTATGACACAAACTTTACTACAGCTCACCCCAAATATCCAGCCTTGAACAACATCAACCCTAGCCCATCAAGGGTTTTTCCATCAGTGTGATAGATGGAAACACAAAATAATTTTCGTCTTGGTCACAAAACTCAAGGAAGCAAGTTTGCATTGTTTAGAATATATGATGTAATAAATCTGTTTTCTTATCTGATCAAAAAAAGATATGTATATCACTATTTTTTAAAAGATCTCCCAAAGATAGGGTGCTTTTATTTTTGGGGTTGGGAGAATTTTTTTAAAGGAGAATTTTGCTGAAATTTTTGGGTGTCTCAGCTTCTGCTCAGATGCAGCTAAGTGCTCTGGATTTCCAATGGCAAATCCATTCCATAGATTTATGAGCTCTCTAATGCACTTTCATCATTACTATATCCTTAGGCCTGTGACATTTTGGATGAGTGGGAATGCCAATTCCACAAAAATTCAGACAAAAAATAACAGTTGACATTTTCAGTCATATGTGATCAGGTTTAACTATGACTTAAGGTTGAAATTCAGCAAATCATCACACTTCATTACTTTCTCCATTCTTTGATGTGAGGCTATTCATGGTGTGGTGGTATTAGTTTTCTGAGTATTTTTTTAAAAATTATAGATTTGCATTTAAAGTTTAACTGAAGAGTATCAAGATGAATCTTTGGGTA
>VYZP01056855.1:2531-42571 GCA_013400635.1 Hypocryptadius cinnamomeus | reverse complement strand
TAGTGGTGCTATTTGTAAGTTTTGATTGTTTCCAAATCATAGAATGGTATATGAAAATTACTTGAGCATTGTTGAAGTGCTTTTCAAGCCTCTAATCCTTTGATAAGAACAACCTTATAGCTGTCTCCACTGTTTACTGTTTGAAGCATTTCTGTATTGTGGTAGATAAGACTGGTTTTCTCCTGAGTAGCTTTCTAAAACTCACTAAGCAATATGAATGGTTGTTTATTGTTCTTCAACATATGCAGCTTTAGTTAATTAAGAAATGCCCACAGCGTAGAATCATAGAACCATAGAATGGTTTGGGTTGGAAGAGACCTTAAAGACCATCTAGTTCCCACCCCCCTGCCATGGAGAGGAGCACCTTCCACTAGACCAGGTTAAATCTGAAGTGGCAACATTCATAATATAAGTGCACGCAGACAAAAATAAGTATGTACAAAGGCATACTTGAGAAAAATTACCCTCATATTCAGTGAAATACTTGCAGTTGCCTTTGGATCTTTTCAGTGGGCAAAGGGTTAAGCCTTGAGGAATGGGGAGGGAATTAGCCCAGGCTTTGTTGGCTTTCCATGGCAGTCCTCAGAGTCTCACAAACTTGAGAGTTTGCTGGCTCTGAGAGTCATCCCACTCTGGGAAATGCTGGTCACAGCCTGCTGTGGTCCATGACAGCTCAAAGGGTTTCAGTACCATTGTTCATAGATAGAGTCACAAGATGATTGACTTAAATCATCAGTAAATTTCCTTCCTGGCCACAACTGGAGTTGGTATTTACTGGAATATTCCTTGAAAAGTCCAGTAATAAAAATACTATTCCACTTGATCTCTTGTTCAGATGGAAGCCACTCAAGGCTATTTGTTGGACAACAGGAGCTTGCTAGACAACAGAAGTTCTGGGAGCAGACAGCGTTTTTGATAAGCTCAAGGAAACCTAACTGCCATTAATCCAGGCTGAGGCCTAACAAGCATTCCTGAGACCATAGCTGGCCTAAGGAGGGAGCCAGGGAGAGGATGTACCACCACACACCACCAAAAATAAGTTTTGTGCATGTCTAGGTTGAAAAGTGGTTTGACTAAAATAGCTTCATTAGAAAACAAACAAACAAAAAATAAGCAGTCCTCCCCCGATTAATATTTTAATATTTAAGTTATTTCACCATGGATTCAAAAGTAAATTGGCCAAATGCAATTCTGAAATATACCTGTGGAAGTATTCTAGAAAATATATTAGTTCCTCAATTTGTCTTGTCAAATCTGTTTTTGAAGTGCCGCTTCATTGACTTGTAATACTCTTAACTGAATAATGCTCATTTTGTTGCTGTGTTTAAATATAAGTCTCAAATTCCACTGCATATCTGTTTTTCAGTGAGGTTTGAGAGTTAAAGGACTGGAGAAGTTTGGCCTATGGGTCTTAGCAGGCTTTTTGAAAGAGTTAATAAGCTGATAAAATACTCCTTTATAGATGGTGAATACAAATACAAAGATTTAAATGTGTCTGTACAGTTTTAAAAAATCTCTTCCCTACTCTCCCATCCTGTGGTAGTGATTTATTGTTCTAATGAGCATAGTTGAGATGATACTCTGCATATTGGCAGGAGATTTTATCAGTTTGCAAAGTAATGTCTTTAAATTATTTTTAATGAGTTCAATGAAATTCTTGTTCCACGTTGCAGGCTTGATAGTGAAATTCTTTACAGCTGTGGATTTTCATCATGTTTAGATTTTTAAGTACCTGTTATGCCAGTTTGTTTGCAAAGCAGCTACTGTTTGCCACTAGAATTAAAATAGGGGTATGATTTTGTAAAAGGAATACTGTTTATGCTTATCTGACATAATTTTCATTATGTGGTTTCACTTACTATGGCTTATATTTATCTTCCAGGCTAGTACTCTGTCTCAAAGCTGTAATCTTAAATATACAACATATCTAATGCAGTTCATGGAAACCTGAGAACTAAATTACTTGAAAGCTGTTCTGCATAAATCCCTTGAGCAGAGATTATTAAGTGAATGTGTCCTTGCTGCATATATGACTACAAAAACTCTTGGCTTTTGTGGGTTTGACAGTCAATAATGAGTAATATTTTTCTCATGGTGACTACTGGAGGATTTGTGCTTCAGTTTTAGTTGGGATGCAGAAATCATTATAAGAGATAATGCAGTTTTAGTAGATAAACAAGCAAACAGCCAGCTTGTAATCTTCCTGGGTACCCAGTACTGCTGGGTTATGTTCAGGGTGTTTGAGGAGCCCTGAAGCTTCTTAAAGCTTTGGAAAGAATGCAGAGAATATTAACATGGTTTTAGAGAACCCTTCAGCAAGCAGGCTGTCTTTCCCCTCTGTGCTGTGTCAAAGGTGTCCTATTATTCTTTTCTTCTTATTTTCTCTGATGGGTGCCTGGTTTTGCAGTTGTCCTGTAAATAGTGACTATGCAACGGGCTTCTGCTCAAAGGCCTTACTAATTTCCTTCCAGATTCCATAAGCCATTGGTACAAGGTCCCAGAGATTTTCTCTTGGATTAACAAGCTTATTTATTTCACAAATGGAACAAATATTGCAGATTATTCAGAAAAAAGTGTTCCCATAGCCATGTTTGGATGACAGAGTGGAGTAGCAATCTGCTGGCTGCAGCTGTTCCTGGCGTTTTACTTCGCTACCCTCTTGGAATAATGACAGAGATTGTTTCCTAGAGTGGAATGTAAAGAACATAAGTAAAAACTTCCTAAATGGAGAATTACTTAGCTTTTAAAAATGGAGAAGAAAAATAAAACCTGGCAGTGTTTTGTAATCCTCTTAGGACTCTCTTTGCTCATCAAAAGGTAAAAGAGATTTCTTTCCTCGGGCATGCTGGGCACAGCTGGCTTGCTGTGCCTTTTAATGTTAACACTATAGTCACCCAAACTAGGGGTGCTCTTTTTTAATGGAAATGCCTTAAGATATTATCAAAAAAAAGAAGTAAAAAAGTGTAAGTGAACAAAATGTATATCAGCTCTCTTTGTTCTGATTCAATCCAGATTTTCCTTGCGGTTTAGCGAATGTAATGCCAATAGAAAGCCGAGCTTTTGCATGTCCAGAGTGGAGGCTTTTAGTTTCAGGTTCTCTGAGAGACAGTGCATCCCTGTAGGGAGCTCTCTGCAGCTCACTGGTGCATGATAGGGGCCTCCTCCAATTTTGCAGATGGCAAACCTGCATGATAGCTAAGCAACATTTTGGGATGGGAGTGGAAGTCAAGGGTTATTGTAAGCTTTAGGAGCAAACAGGAGCCAGTAATGTCATGGGACAAAGGCGATGTGAGGTCATGTGCAAGGCAAACAGGAAGTTTTACCTGTAAAACTCATTGTACAAGCTGGCTGCTTGTCGCTAGCGATCGCTCAGGTTTCCATTGAAGTAGTGTACCTGCTTAGAGAGTTGTTGTACGAGAAAGATGGGAACCATAGGAAAAATCTGGAGTGAAGTAACAAGAATGTTTTTGCTTGGACCATCAATGTACAGTGAAAGATTGGAAAGCCATCTCAGTGTGCAAAGTATCAAGCATGGTGAAGAATTGAAGTAGATTTTCCAAGAGCCTTCTGAGGCTTCAGTTAAGAACAGATCAGACGGAAGTCTGTCAGGAGCAATACAAAACCTTGCCTTTGGCAAGGAGGAGAGAACAAACCTGGAACAAAACCATGCAGCTAGCTCAAGTTACCAAAGAGAATTGCTTGCTCCATGAGCTGCTGCACATAAGTCCGTACCTAGAAGTAAACTTCAAATGCAAGAAGAGTTGGAAATACCTATTTTTTTCAGGGTTCTATTCTAGATCAATAAACCTTTGAGGTGCATTGGAAAATTCAGAAGATCTGTATCTTTGCACTGGAAATTTGTTTTATGGAAAATAGAACTTTTTTTTTTTTCATTCTTCCCCTGGACATTCTTGTTTGGCTTGTGAAGATGTTGGGGAAGGGGGTGGGTGCGCATGTTGGGATTTTTAGCTTTGTGTAAATCAGTATAGATTTTCTTTCAGAGCTGATGATGGAAATTGTTTTTGCTTTCTGCTCATGAGCAATAGGTCCTGCCTTACTGGTGTCTGTAAATATAATTCTAGGCAGTAGTCTCCATTCACTGTGTTCTCCCAAAAGAAGGTAACAGGAAGAAAGAAGGGCTTTTAAGTTCATGGGAAATCAGAGTCTATTTTTAGCTGTTCCTTCAATGTCTTCTGTGAATCTTAACATGTGTCTGAAAAAATAAGACTAAGCTATGTAGAAAATAACAAGCTGTCTTTACTTCCTTTGATCAGGAAAGCTAATTGGTGTTCTAAGGGTAGAAGTTTTTAGATGGTTATGCAATAGTTACACAAAATATGTCAGTTTTTCTTTACCATTAATCACAAACTTTAATTTCTTCTTTTGTTTAATATAAACAGCAACTGAAGCTGTAATGGGTTTTCTTTTATGATTTAAGACTACTTCTTTCAGTGTTTGTGTCCAGTAAAGACTGGCTTAGTATGCATGACATGGGAAAGCTGTTTTGAGACATGAGACTAGAAAATAAGTTGTAAGCTACATTTCTAAACCTTTTTATAAAGGCTAAACAAATCTTGTCTGAAATGTAGTATTTCAGTTTAAAGTCTTTGATCATATAGCCTTCTGTATATATAAATCAGTATGCTTTGTATAAAATCTACAAATGTAACAGGTGAACAGGGATTGAAAGGACCTGACAGTCTTGAAAGCCAGAGACAGCTGGTGTCCATGGCACCCTTGGTACTTAGTGATGCCCCCTGCTCCCCAAAGTATATTTTACACTCCTCTACTAGAAGATACAGTGTAAGTGGAAGTAAATTGCATGTAAATGTGGCACAAAAGGCTGTGATCCTTTTTATGTCATTTTCTCTACATTTTCAGATGTCTCTAAAGTAGAAGGATTTCTGCAAAGGAAAGGACAGAACAACTCTCTTTTGCAGAAAGTAACTATAGCATTAATTATGGTTGATAAATATTTCATGTTCAGTCAGTCTTTAAAACTCTACAGTAAGTAACAAAATTACTTAACTGAGAAAAAGACTTCAGGTTTTACAGTGGGTGCAGCAGATGTGGTAGTACCTGAAATTGACTGCATAAAAATAAAAATCATTACATCCATTTGAGCATAGTGAGGCCTGAAGGACTTAGTATTCCATGACACCTGAATGCTGGAATAGTAAATATGTTGCATTGCATTTCTGTAGTGCTAGCAGATGAGATTGTGGATTATGTCATCAGTGTGTACATTAAATAGGTTAATTTCAAGATAGTATAAACCAGTAGATATTACAAGCCCAAGGAAATTATAAGAGCAAAATAACATTAGGTACATGTAAAGATAAGAACATTACTAAGGAATAGGTCTGAAAAGGAGAATTGTTGTGATGGTTCTGTGATTTGTCAGAATTCAGATTTAAAAGCATAAGGGTTTTTTTAAGTATACTGCGTTCAGCTTAAGGGGCTTCAAGCTGGTGTGGCAGTTGGAATGAGACACTGTGTGCTAATTAAAATTTCTGTCTTTTGGGATGTTTCTCACTTGCATTTTGATGTAGAACACTGCACTGCGAAAGCTCAGCAATAATTATCAAGCTAAAAAATAACTTACTGAGAAAAATCTTTCAGAATTAGAATAGAAACAATTAGGGAAGAATGGCATGTTTGAATGGTTAGTGACATAGCAAGGAATCTGAATGTAAGCATCTAGGAACATAATATTTGGATGCCACAAATGTACCTCTGACATTTTACCAGCATCTGTTCTTTGTTCATTGGTATACACTGCTAGAGTACATTTATACAGTGACTCAGTACTGGAAAATACATAAATTTCTGAAACCTAAGCCTGGAAATGCACTTTGCACACCATTTCCTTTGTAGCTGGACCATCAGGTCAAACTCTTTCCCACCTATTCTAACAAACCCTTTGCATCTATTTGCAATCTTCTGAAAACAAGAAACTGTTTTCTGTTGATGGAAAATTGAGGTTTGTTTGTAAGAAATTGGATACCTGTGTTTCACAACTTTCCTCTGGCATTCATGTGTCATAATGTCTTTGCTCAAATCAAAAACGTCACATCTTCCCCACTCACCTTGCTCCTAGTTCTTAAGCAGAGGAAACAGATTTGTGTATTGGTTTGAACACCTGTCTGTGCCATTGCAACGATGATTATAAGAATCTAATTAACTGTTCAAATCAGAAATACTCAACTTTCACAGGTCTGTGGGGTTCTTACTTTGTTTCCAGTGTGTGCCAACTGAAATGGTAATTCAGATATGTTATTTATGATCAAAATGTAATGAAAGTGTGTAAGTGTTACAACTTTTCAGACTTCCAGTGTATAATAATTTCGTGTGATTACTTTTGAGGGTTTATTGCCTTCTCTGAGCATACTGTTGTGTTTTCCCTTACTAAGTTATTGAAGTGTCTTATTCTAAACACACTTTGAGATCAAGATAAATTATAAGAACCTAAAATCTTTAGAAGTTCCAACTCTGGGACTGTGCTGCCTTCAACAGGGTTCTTCCACAGGGGCAAAGAGTAACTTTACAGGACCATTGTGACTACAGAATGTTTTCCTGCTGCCAACAGTCAGCTTGTAGTGAGAGGAAGCCAAGGAAGTATTTTGATCGCACATTCCATAATTAGACTAACCTTTTTATTATTGTAGTAGTAATTAACTATGTAAATGGTTCAATTTAATGAGAAATGCAGTGTTAAAACTGGTGCAAAGAGACCTAGTGTATAGAATTCCTTACCTGTTCCGCATGTTTAAAATGTAGGTCACGGCTCCTGCACGGAGTGCCGGCAGAGCGAGCATCCCCGGGCTGCCGGCCCCGCCCCGCCCCGCCCCGGGAGAGAGGTGCCGGTGCCGGCAGTGAGGCAGGATGGCACGGCCTGTTCTGGCCTTGGTTTTTGTGGGCTGTTTTTCCCCAGATGAAATGAATTGCATTAAATGGGCATGGTGACATGTGTAGGTCAAGGTACTTTCCAAAAACTTCAGAAAGCATTGTTAATAGGAAAGTCCACATTTAAAACCTTATTTAAATATATTTACAGAACAGTATTTTAATAACTATAACCTGCAGCAGTTTAAAATTATGTTTCTTGGACTTAAAATCTGTACATGAACTCATATCTTCTATGATAGTATAGCCACAAGGGTGAATGCAGGCACGGGACATGGTTAAGGTTATTTTGAATTTTCAATTTTAGGGCAGCAGCAATGACTCTAAGAACAGTGTTGTTATCGCTGCAAGCATTGTTGGCAGCTGCAGAACCAGATGATCCACAAGATGCAGTAGTGGCAAACCAGGTAAGATACTCAGTTGACTGTGATTTTGTAACACTTCTGTTATCTTTACTGACTCAGGTTAGGACCCAATGATTACAGGAGATAAAAGATTTTAAACAATTTATTGTAAAAATGCATATTCTAAGTGTAAGCTGCTACAGTGTTTTGTGCTCTTTTTGAATTCCAGAGTGAGTATTAGTTACTCTACAATGTCAGGAGGATTTGTCCTTTATTTATATTGCCTTGTGAGAAATGTTAGGAGACAACAACGTAGTTAAATGAATTCCAGTGTAACTGGCCTTTCAAAATCTAAAGCTGCCAGTATAAGAAAAGCAATATGCTGTCGGTCTTAAATGAGTTTTAACTTGGTGGTGTTAATTGGATTTGGCTTGGTATGTTGCTCTTATGGATTAATATGAATGTTGTTGAGCATTGTATTTGTTTAATGTAAAAATTTCATTGATAATGACTTGGGGATAACTGTTTTAATTACTGATTGAATTGCTATCAGTAAAATTTTATAACCAACAAGGTTTGGTTACCTTTCAGACATTAGTGATAACTTTTAATACCAAAAAAATATCAGTTGGATCTTGGGCCATACAAGGACTGGCATGATTCTGTTTAAAGTGTTGCTGAAGGATAGAAACAGTCATTCCTCTGACAATTCTCAAGTATGTGTGTGTTTTCCTTTTTACTCTGGGGAGTGAGAAGGGCAGCCTGGCTTCCCCACTGACTGACAATAAGGGTGTATTTCAGTTACAGAAGAACAAAGCAAGCTGATGCTGGAAGAACCTTCTATCTCACCTGTATCTTCTCTAAGTCAGAACCCTCCAGGATAGGGTGACAAGGTGTGCACTACTTCCCTTTAAAAGTCAGTGTAGAATGATAGATAAGCTTTTTTTTCAAACCTGTCAGGATTGAGGGGGAAATATGGAGATTAGAGGTAGCCCATTGCACTGCTGGGTGTGTGAGAGCTGTTTGTTACCACAGTACTCAGTAAGTACAGAAGGTTGCTGGTGGGATTCTGCACTAAGGCTGTTCTGAATAAATGTCCCTGCACAGTTCTGTCAGGCTGAATTGCTCTGCCCAGGGAGAAGTGTTGCAAATACCAAAAAGGCCACCAGGCACATCCCCGCAGTGGGTTTTTTTCCCAGATGTATGCCCTTGCTGTCACACTCCTTCATTAAAAAAACAACTATATATCCTTTTTTACAAAGAACAAAAATAGTGTTTCCTGTTCTGGCTCTGATGGTAGAATGTTGTGTGGCAATCGTAACAGTAGAGCACTTGAGCTGGTAAGAGTTTTTTTGCTCAGGTAAAGAACTCCATGAAACTTCGTAGATCCCAAAGAGCAATTTTCCAGGCTGCCCCTTAGGTGCTGGTATGGGTGTGTGCAGTGGGACTGTGGCATGGCTGATGTTGGGAGGATTCAGTTTATCCTGTTTCCTGCAAATACCTGCATGAAAACTGCTGAGGTTTGGCCTTGAGTTACAGGCATATGTATGTAAGTAGGAAGTGATTATAATGGTTTTGAGGGAGATGTTGGTAAACAACTGCTTTTTTCATGTGTTTATTTGGTGTTGGGGTCTCTTTTACCTTGTTTGGGGTTAATTGCTTTTTCCGAGAAAAAAAATTCACAAGGAATTAATTATTTTCCACACCTGTGCTATTTTGTTAAACTGTGTGTTGTCCAGGTAAATGGCAAAAGCTCTTGAGAGAATCCCAGGGAGAATTCCTGTTTGAGTAAGAGCATATTTTCAGACACCAGCTGTCTGGTGTATTAGTTGCTCTGGTTGCTGGGTTTTTTTCAGTACAGCAACATGAACTGCCTCAGATTCCTGATACTGAAACATCAGTGAAAGTTGCCTTTAGGCTTTTCTAAATTCAGTGAGAAACTGGATTATTTACAGATACCTAAGTAAAGTAATTCTATTAATAGAACACTGAAAGCTAGTTCTGAGTAAAATGCAATTATGACTAATTTTTTGCACTTCAGCTAGTTGCTTTCCAGGCTTGGCAGTGTTCTCAAAAATATTTTTAAAAAATTAATTGGGGAAGCTCTCCTAAGAGCAGAAGAAAATAGTACTTCAGGATGCTACTGGTGTTTAACTTAATCCTTCTTCTTTTTTAATCATTACACCAAAAGATTTTTGTTACAGACCACTGTGTTTATAACAGTGGTTTATTTCCAGCAATAGATTGCCTCCCATGTTTGTTTTAATGCCATTAATGCCACCAGATAGTAAATATACAAATTATGACATGTGGATCAGAAATATAGGTATGGGGACAAGGCACACAAAGCAGTGTAGTTGGTGTGGGTTGTTGTAGGAGAGGCAAAATAAAATGCACAGCATTTTATATGCTTTATGTATTTAATTATTATTTTCATGTAATAATGAAATGTCTGAGAATGATAGTCAGCCATGTTTCTGTCCTTAAAATGTACCTAAATATTTGAAAAATGTATTTCCTAATATCTTGTCTTATTAAAGTGATGATCTAAGGGAAGAGGTTTTTTTAAGACAAACTTGATATTGCATACAAAAGTTGTTAAAATGTGAAAATCATTTGACTTTTTTGAGTGCAGTTTATGACAAATGACCCATTTTCTTGGCAGCTGAGTTCTTGGCACAAGCTAAAAATTCTCTGCAATATGGTCCAGTCTGCTGTTGTTTATTGGAAAACTGGTTCGTGGCGAGATTGGTACAAACTAATATAGTTACATGCTGGCATGATTTTTTTTTCCTGGTGAATAATAGCTTTCATGAAGAGTAGCAGCTCCCTAGATTTTTGTACTTGCTCACCCATTTTTCAGCCCTTCTTCTGTCACCTGTGTGATTAAGATCCTCATTCTCAGGAAGAAGCCTAGTAGTAGAATATTGACCTGGACTGAAAAACTGCAGGCCTATTTGCAGTGTGTAAAACAATACATATTTTTAAGTGGTTAGAGAAATGCATTAGAGTGGTACATGGTACCATGTTCAGGAGATGTTAACATAGGGAGAATTTGTACTCTGTCTCACTGAATATAAATTTTCAGTAGCTGTGCTAAATATAGCTACTTTACTTTGATCTGTGCAATTGAGAGCAGTACCTGGTTGCACACATCAAATACCAATAGTGCATAATTTAACCTGAAGGCAAACTCATTATATCAAATGCTTGCATAGGTTTGCTCTTTGTGTAATCCTCACCTCTAAATTTACCTCAAGAATAGCAGCACGGTCAGTATGAAACATTGTGGAAGATATCATAGGAAGAATGATGTGTTGCAATCTGCCATATTGTCTTGCTGTTTGGTTGGATTGCTGAGTTGATTTAACTTTCTGCTTTTCCCCCCTCTCTTGTGTAGTACAAACAAAATCCAGAAATGTTTAAACAGACAGCTCGGCTTTGGGCACATGTGTATGCTGGAGCACCAGTTTCTAGTCCAGAATACACCAAAAAAATAGAAAACCTCTGTGCTATGGGCTTTGATAGGGTAAGTACAAATAACTTAAATATTTTCAGTAAGGGCAAGGCAACTTTATGTGTATAAATACAGGGAGTCACCAGTATCATCAGAATCTACTAAAGTAGATTCTCTCTTTCATGACATTGTGTAGGTCCAATTATTCTATTTTGCTAATTATTTTTAAGAATTGGAGTTTTAAAATACTACATTATGGATAACTCTTGTGAGCTCCCCCTGCCTTTTTGAAACAATTTTTCTATCAATTATTAGTTGGGGTTTAAGAAATGGTAAACTAATGTGTTTTGATTTTCTGTGAACTTTTCATTTCACTTCCTGGAGCTGCAGGTTCACACACTGAAAATATTATTGCTTTTGTTTTCTCATTGCAGAATGCAGTAATAGTGGCCTTGTCTTCAAAATCATGGGATGTAGAGACTGCAACAGAATTACTCCTGAGTAACTGAGCCATATAGAGAGAGCTGCTTCTGTAGTCCAGCTTGCCCCTTCTGGAGGAGCATCACCATCTGTTATTCCTAGGATTCTATATAGATTCTCTTTCAAAACTGGCACTCTTGCCTGATGATGCTATCTAGGCACTATTGGAGACTGAAAAAAAGCGCTCTGTAAATAAAGCTAATTAAACGTCTGTGTAAATTTAAAAGGGGAAATACTTTAATTTTTTTTCTTACTAAATATTGTAAAAATTCTTTGAGCTCAGCTAAGATAATGGGGGAAAACAATGCCTACTTTAGTGTTTAGCAGTGTGACAAAGACTAGCAGGAACTTGCTTCAGGATTTTGATTTAGTAATTCAGAAAGCAACATTTTGAGTGTTAGTCATCAAAATTGTTGGTGCCACTCATCACAGTTATCTTACTGTTTTTAACATGGATCCTATGTGCCTGTGGATTGACCTATATTTGCATGCTTGTACTTAATAGACATATTAGGTAGGGTCGCTGAAGAGAGCACCATTGAAATACTCAATTGCTTTTGTAACTTTTTTCCTGACAGACTTTCAAGAGCTACCCAAAGTTCCAAATGGTGACCTATTCAGAACCATTTTCTTTCTAGCTTATTAACTGGGAAACCTGATTCTCCTCTCCCTTACATCATACTGTTGATTATGTTTCATCATCTGTGGGTATTATGTGTGCCATTGCAGTAGTCTAGGCTCCCCTTTAAAAATATATATTTTGAATTATCAGTAGTGATTTTCATCCATCATATTTTCTACACAGTCATGTAAGGAGTATGCCTCAATACAGCACAAAAAGATGGAGCTGGTTTCATTTCCTTTTTTTTTTTTTTTTTGGTCTTAAATAGCTGTAAAATGGTCTTCAGTACACTCTGGATAATATGATTTCACAGGGTTTGAAGGAGAGCACAGCTGATTCTCCAGTGTACTGAGAATGGAAAAAAAAAAATTTTTTTGAGTACTTGATATGATGCAATCAGCTGTTTTTTGCAGCAGTTTCCTAGCTTTATTTTGGGCTTCAGTTTAAGGATTGCTTACCAGGTACTTTAAAATTCATCCTTGCTTGCGTTTTTCTCTGGTTAACACATGGAGGCTGTGTTGGTGTTTTTACTGTACATACTTCAAATGCACATAGAAGTAGAAGTGTGTTCTCAGTTTAGCTTTTTTTTTGATTGATGTTTCTGATAAACGAGAACTGAAATCTTACCTTGGCTTGTACATACAGTCAGTCTTTTTATTTGTATTAAAATGACATTTCATCCTGAGTGCAAAAGCTTGAAAATTATTAGTCTTGCAACTTCAAACACTAGTACATCTATTTAAAGAGAGCTGTAATGTCTTTGTGAATATGATGCTAACTTTTGAGAGTATATCTGACAAGGAAGTTCAGAGAAATCCTGAGAATAGAAAGTGGGGATTGTGGATAATGGAGTACTGTATCAGTCATCTTTTCTATTACTCTTTTGTTTTGTTCTGGTTTGTTTTTTTTTTCCTCCTAGGCTGTGGATTAATGGGGTGGGGAAATCTATGCCTGCTTGGGGTTTTTCTAGAACTGTGAAGTACAAATTGAAATGGTTTTGCACTTCATGGTCTGTTTATAACTCATACTAGATGAAATCAGGATCATTATGGTATCTGGTAAATACCTGGAGCATAGTAGTAGGGGAACAAAACCAGAAAACAGAGCTGTCAAGACCTGGCTAGTTCTGGGATGTTCCCTGTACTGCTCTGTCTGATGTGTCCAAACTTAAAACAGGGCACAGACAGTAAATACTTTGAACTCATATCAGTGCAATACTAAATGCATTTGCTTAGTCTTTATACTTACTGCTTTTAAGGTGTAGTCAGTGATCAGTTTTCTTGGGTTTTCTTGAGTTAGTGTAAATCATTTGCATTGATGCCAAAGGAAATGAGTTGTTTTGACTTTCCTTATATTTATTTATTTTTTTAACAAGAAGCTGCTACTGTTCAGCTGGTTTGCTAAGTGAAAACCAGGGACAGTAGGAAACTGGCAAAATGCTACTTGTGTTAATCTCAAGTTGCTGTCTTTTCTGTTATACAGGCTAAGAACTTCTTGATTACATCAACACCTTTTTTTTTTTACCCTGGTGGTAAATATGAATTGCTGACTACTTTCCCTTGTTCTTCGCTGCTATTTATCAAAAGAAAGAACTTGGAAATCATTGTCGGGGACATAAAACTTCTCAGTAACGGGCTTCTGAACGTGTTTCAGTAAGACCTAAGAACAGCAGGCTTCTCCAACAGTATGTAAAGTGATAAAGGAAGCCAGGGAAAGGGGGAGAGGGGGGAAAAGAGGTTCTTAGGTGAGCACAGTCACCTCTGAAAGAATGCCCTGTTAAATTTTACTTCTCTCATGAAGTTACCTCATTTTCTTCTCTACTGCAAAACACTTGTCTTCCCCTTTCCCCTTACGTATAACTGTTGGATTCTGGATTTTGCCCTCCATCCATGTGCTCGGTAGCTTAGTGCTAGCTCAGGTACTGGCAGGAAGCTACTCAAGAAGTGAGCTGGGAAGGAAACATGACCCAGCATTAAGGAGACACCTTTGGTCTGAAGTCCCTGTGAATTTTGACATGTTACTCCTTTATAAGGAATGTTTTTGTATTCTTGGTAATTATCAGAGTTGAATATAGGGATAATGTTGTACAAGGTTAGTTTAACTGCAGCTGGGGCTGAGCCCTAGGGATTTTGCTGTTAGTGTTCAGCTTACCATTGTGAGCCATTGTACATACGGATGGTAGTTCTGTTTTCTGTGTCACTGAACATCGCTATATTCAGGGCCCTGTGCATTCACAGACGTGGAGTTGCCGTGCAGCCCACTCCAGCTGTGGACTCAGGCTGCACATTGACCACTCCTGCAACAAGAACATGAAACGTGGGTACAGTGGCTAAGTACAAATAAATCATGCATTGTCTTCCTCTGTTGTGCCAGAAGACAGCTGAAACAGTCATTTTGAAGTCTAAATGGCCCCATTTTTCTAAACAAGGTATTGGTAATAACACTTACGAATTACCAGAGCATCCATTGGATTTCACTGCTGAACATTTTAACATGCATCCAGCAGAGTGGTTTATTCTATCTTACCCAGTTCCTCCAGGAGCAAAGTACAGCTTTGTTCAGAGGTAGAGAAATGCCCTTTCCTGTTGCCAAAAGCCTCCATTTTCCCCATGAGTACCAAAAGCCCTGACTGTATTCCACCCCCTTGCCAAATTCACAGCTTCCTCCCATTCCTTCTGTGAACAAACTGTGTTCTCAGTGTGACAAATTGGTGCATTTTAGAGACAAAAAACCTTAGGAACATATCCTGAAAAGATGCATCATTTAGTGCATTCTGCAGACTCCAAGCTTTTTTTTTACTGTTTTGTTTAAAGCTTGCAACAGAGTACATGGGGCCTTGACTATAATTGGTTCGGTAGTATTTATGAGCAATTAGGTACTACTGGTGTATGAATATGTCTTAGTTTTTTTCTAATTATCACTGTATTCAACTGTTTTCCATGTAAATTAGTATTGGAACACTGACATAAGGAATATAGAAACTTTTTTTGTTGTTGTCTGAAAGGAGGAATTAAATAGCCAGAAAGAATCTTACCTTGTAACACCAAATCTGCATTAGATGGTGTGGGTAACAGAAACATTTAAACTATGCAAATTTAAGCCTAACAGCTGTGACTCAGACTAGGCACTTCAGAGCTTATGTCATTTGGGAAGGGAGAAGGGGAGTGGGGGGAAATCAGAACACAGATTCAAGTGAGTTCTTGTTTACTGCATTGGTCATGCACTGTGTCGGGAAGTTCCGTTTTTAGTGCAGGGGAAGTCGACTGTGCATGTCCCTTGTTCCCTTCTGAAACATCACCAAAAGCTGGCTTAGACTTGGAGGCTTGCCTGAAGTGGGAAATGTTAAGTTATTTAGCAAATAAATTGGTTTTACTTAAATGCTAATGAGCAGAGGCAAGGAGAAGATGAGGTATCCTCCCCTGCTCTGTTTTGTTGATGGAGCTGATGAGTGGGGACACTGATTTGTGACCAGGTGCTTAGTTTTGTATGGTTTTGATGAGCAGCTGGCTCAACAAGAGATAGCAAAAGTGCATTTCCTCAGCATCTGTTGCATCATGGAACTAAAGCTTGAAAGTCAAGATGCTTGAAAGTCAAGCCTCTTCTGGGAAGACGAAATAGATGTTTTCAGTGTTACCATCCTCGTTTTCCAGGCACAGCTTTCTCCTAGGGCTAGGCAAAGGGGCAATCACTTCTTTCTTGCTAGTTTTCTTATCTGTTCCAAACCTATCTGTGAATGATGTAGGTAGCTCTTCCTGCTTTTGGTGTTTGTGTCATCAGCTGATCTGTCATCAGACTCACAAGACCAACTGTCGTCAACGCATTTGGCTTCTGGCTTGGTTATTGCAGCTGCAGTGCTCTGTTGGCAGCAACCTGACTTTGGATTTGTTCTCACTGGACAAACCCTTGTGAATCATTTGCCCTGTACTGTGCTGTGCTGTTTGAGCTGTGCTGTTACCTGCTTTGTAGGCATCAAACTGGCTCCAGGATGGCTCATGGTGCTGAGCCCTTCATCGATAATGTAAGTTCAGATCACGGCTCGACAGACGAGGAAATGTACTGTGACAATGCTGTGCTGGTCTGGTGTACGACCTGCAGCCACTGCTGCTGCTCTGCTGCAGGGTCTGAAGAAGGCTGCCATCATAGGAATGCTGATGTCAACTGCTGAAGAGCCCTGCTTTTCACTTACCTTTTCCATCCTAAATTCTGACTTTTCTAGTAAATCAATATTTACCTGTAAGTACTGCAGGAGGTTGGTTCCTGAGCACCAGACTTCCTGTGGAGGCGGAACAGGGGTGGGGAGGCTGGAATGCAGCATCAGTGTTTTTTGTCTTGAAAATAAAAGCTACACAAACACTTTTGTAAACAAATGATTTTTTAAATAAACACACATTTTAAAAGATGTTGATTTTTCACTGGGAATGCTTAACAATAAATGCATGTTTCCCTGAAAACAGTTTTCATTTTATTTCTGGCAATTCAGATTGTTCTAAGATTGCAGGGTCTACTGCCTCCATGTCAGTAACAAGAGAGAAAGGAATGATCCATTTTCATGGTGCACATTAAAAATTTTTGAAGAAGAAAATTGTGTAAATAGAAGTTGTGTAAAGGAAGTGTGCGTTATTTCAACCAGGACTGCCTCACGTGATGGCCTGACCATCCTACACCACCTCTTGTCTCCTTTCAAAGGCTGCATCTGAAGAAACAAAGCCGGTACCACAGAGGAAAAGTTCTCTCTGGATTTCCCTGCACCACTTTTGTTCATGTCATCTTTGTACATTTTAATCGGTGTACCTCAAACTGCAGTTGGTTCATGCACAGGGAGGCGACAGCCTGGTGGCTAATGGCACTGCCCTGCCGCTCAACTCCAGAAGAATCTAGGAGGGATGATGACTATGGATTTACTACCAGTACAAACTTCACTTTCTTGGCATTTGTCAACATTTGTTAAATGGAGTAAAGCAATTTGAAGACAGCGGCTGCACAGCTGAAGCAAGGAGCAGAGAGTTTGCTGTGGAGCTGGTTGTAATCCTGTGTTTCAGATCTGCGTCCCAGCTTCAGGTGCGTGTTTGTCCCTGGGCCAGTTTTGCAGGTTTCTGGGCAGGCTCTGCCAGCTGGGATAGTGCTGCACTGTTTTATGGTGTAAGATGTTGTTTGGGTTTTTGTTTAATTTTACTGTCATCAGGAGCTGTGTTGTATTGTGGTACCTCATTCTTTAAGAGGGGTGAGGGAGAGGAAGAACTCCCCATCCCTCTCCCTGCAGGTCTTAGCCTGACATTAATTCAGAGTAAAAAAAATAAAAGTCCAATTTCCCCAGTTTGTGTAGTTAGACACTGACATGAGTAACTGAGAGCTGCTTTATACTGAAATATTTGTGAAGTTGTCCAACAGCCTTGTCATTTCTTCCAGCATCCAAAACTGGAAGTGAGTTCACAGCTGAAATGGACTGATGGTGCTTGCTAGCTTGACTTGTCCTGTACTTAGTTTTCTGTTTCAGTGGCTGTAATACTGACACATTTGGCTCTCAGACGGGTAACTGATACCTCCAATAGAGCAAATCCAGGATTTTAAATTGTTTTTAAGGTCAAGTCTGGATCTGGAGCACCCGTGTCTGATATAATGTCAAATAAATTACATTGCTTCACTTAGTGGCTGCTTTGTGTTGAAATACATTAATTCTTTAGGTGGGTTTATGACAGCCTGGTATAAAATAAAGGGTAATAAGTTGGGCTGGTGAGGAAAATATGGGGGGGAGGGGGAGATGGGAGAGAATCTGTTCTGTGGTGATGATACCTGAGCCAGCAGACCCCTTTAGCACCCCAAGTCCTCCATGTACAGCTGCCTTTGCTCGCAAATGGTGCACCTGTAGTGGGTGGGGAGAGGGACAGTGCCATGGTCTCTTCCCTTTGTCTTTCCCAAAAGCTCTTCTCACAACTGGCAGTTTAAAAACATCATTATGGTGAATAGTCAAAGCTCCTGCTGACCCTGAGAGGTTTGGGAAGTTCCCTGCAGCTGGGCCACATTACTGTATCAGGGCAAAGCTGCCTATCCCCATTTTTATACTTCTACCTGCTGCCCAGGTGCAGAGGTGGGTAGGAGGGTGCCTTTCTTGGAGGAACATTTTGCTGGTTATAGCCTCCTAAAATAGGAGCCAGTTATGCACCAAGACAGATTTTGGTTCAAAAGCAGAACTGGTTGGTCCCACTTCACACTGCAGTCAGTCATAACCAAGAGTGGGCACTGGACATCCTGTCACTGCCACAACTATAAATTTCCATCAACATGAGGCTGGAGAACAAACACCAAACACAAAGTGGGTCCCAGGTGTTTCTGGAAGTGGTGGCCATCACCCCCTTGCTGCAAGAAACTGTTGGGTGTGAAGTGGTTTATCTATGTGGAAAGTGGCTTAAAGGATCCAAAGCTGTCAGTGCAAATGGAATGAAAACACCTGATTTTTTTTTTTTTTCTTTTTTTTTGCTGTTAAAGAGGCAAGAAATTAATCCTGTGTATGAACAACCTGCTGGGATGGGGGCTTGCTCACTCTTTGCTTCACATATGTGTTGCCCACTACAGCTTATTTCACATTCCAGTCCTTTAATGGCCTGAAGCACATCAAAAATACAGGGATAAAGTGTCTCCAGGCCATGCTTATCAGGAGAGAGAACTATTTGGAAGAAAACATGTATGAACAAAGTAGTTACCAAAAGTTCACTGGGTCAGACAATGCTGAGGTGGAGGGGAAAAAACAAAGCACAAACCAGCCCCAAACATTTCTTTAAAAACAAAGAGGGAAAGTAATTCTTTGTAATGTTTGTGTGCCATTCTTTTCACCTGTGAATGGTTCTCACCTATGAGGAATTCAGGAAGGGGAAGTACAGAGTCCTGAATCTGGACTCTGGCTCAGTACAGGCACCAGTACAAGCTGGGATGACTGTAAAGCAGCTTGGCAAGAAAAAGGACCTGGGGGTCTGGGATCTGGAGCAAGCTGAACATGAGCCACCAACCTGTGCTCGTGGCAAAGGCAGCAAACTATCCTGGGCTGCACGAGGCAGTGTCAGCAGCAGGCTGAGGGAGGTCATCCTGCCTCTCTGCACAGCCACATCCAGCAGCAATGCCAGGCCCTGCTCCGCTGGGATGGGCTGGAGGGAGCCAGCTGTCCACACAAGAGACTGTGTACTCAGGGGGCCTGGGTCTGTTAGATGGGGCTGAAAAAGAAGCAAGGAGACACAAAAGGGACCACGTTCTGCAAGAGTGAAATGACAAAGCCCTCTTAATAGCAAAAAGGTTAAAAACCCCACCAGCAACCCAAAAGAAGAAACAACCTATGTTTTGGCTTAAAGGTATGTTTTGGCAAGAAAGCAGCTCAGTGATGCAGAATCAAATGACATTCTGCAATCATCTTGGCCAACTGCTTTGGGCAGCTTCCAAAACCACCCTCATGAAAGAATGTGTGCAAGGGAAATGCTTAGAGCAGGAACCCTGCTCTGCTCCCCTGGCAACGAGTACCCCTGGCACGTGGTGCAGCTCCCATGTGGCAGCAGGAAGGGGCTTGGACAGAGCAGGGTAAGTGGGCTTCTGGAGGAGAAACTTATTACCATTTCAAGGCTGAAGAGGGACCAAATGAAAATTGACTTGAGCTCTTGAGATCTGAGGAAGTTGGCAAATCTGTCTTAGTAAATTTAACAGAAGGCCCTATGCCTCTGAATGTAGCTCTGGGGACAGAGGTGCCCTCAAAAACGGCCAAACAGCCCCACATCCATAGTGGTTGCATGGGAAAATAGTGTGCTGGTCAGACACAACATGCTTGGAGAAAGCATGTAAGGAGATGGAGTGAGGAAGTGGGGAAGAAGTGGTGCCAGCACTGGCAGGGCCCATCCCCCTCTCCACAGGCACAAGAAAAGCTCCAGAGAGCAGAAGCCTACAGCCACCCTGGGGGATGATGAGTCAAGGGAGTGGATGCAGTGATGGGTGTTTTGCTGTGACCAGTCACCTACAAGGGACGTGATCTCAGGTTGGTATTAATTAGTTGGGAAAAAGTTTGGCCTGGAAATAGGAAAGTTTTTCAATTTCCATTCATTTCTCTAGGGATGCACCTCTGGCTCTATTTCCTATTTAGGTATTTACACACAGTGTTGCACTCTGAAGGATGATCTCACCAGGAAAGTGTCTGTAACTTGGAGAGCCAGAGATACCACCACATCTACCTCATGGTCAAACACACCAGGACGGCTGTGAATGCCACCACGATCTTCTGTGTGCGGTCTGTGAGGGTTTGGTGTTTCCTACATGTGTGGAAACTAGAAAGGATTAAAAATATTTCTGCATGGGGGGGATGCTGGATCTCCTGTCAGGTCTTGTAATAGTCCAGAGGAGACTGATGGCTCAGACCTCTGCCATCAGCATAAACCCAGCTTGTTTCTGCTTTGGGGACAGAAACTAGGGCACGCTGTGACTCCCCACTTGTTTTACAGCCATTGGACCCAACACCAAAGAAACAGCCATAATCACCTTCCATCTCTTCCTCCAAGAGCTTTGGTGCATCAGAGTTGACACATCAATTCCTGCTTCAAGGGCAACGAGAGAATTAAATGCCTGAATGAAGAAGCAGAACACGTATTTCTTGTTCTGGAGCATGCCCAGCTTGCAGCATTATGAACACACATCTGAACTCTTGAGGCTGGCAGGGCTATAGGAGGAAGCTCAGTCTTCCAGAGCTATTTAGTCAGGCTTTTTGCCTGAGCTGGCACATTGCTGAGACTACACGGCTGCCAGCATGACCCAAGTGAGTTACAAACTGGCTTGGATAACCTCTGTGCTCCCAGTGAAAAGCAGATGTCTCATGGCTGTCCCTCCCACCAAGCAACACAAGACTCAACTGCACCATCTACTTGTGCTGCCCATGGAGGTCTTGGTTTTGCTGACCATGGAGAGAGCTGCACAGTTGGCAATGACTCCACCAGGTTCAAAGCTGAATGGCTCCTTAGTAATTTCTTGCAAAGCTGAAGGGGTCACCATGAGTCTGACTTCCTGCTGGCCCAGCCACTGCACGCTGAGAAACTGTCAGGTTTTTCCCTAGGCAGAAAGAAGATGCTCTGTTGCAAGTCAGAAAGGTCTTCCCAACAGATGAACAGGAGGATCTGTTCCAATGGTATGACTGCCCTCTGCCTGGTATGACACCAGGGCTCTGAGGAGCACGCTCACACATCTTCCAGCCTGCGTGGTGCTGAGGAGCCGGGCTGCAGAGCTGCGGCCACCAACGGCCGCAGTGCGCGTGGCTGTGCCTGCCGCTTGCTGGCCTGGGCGGGCAGGAGGTCTGAACTGCAACGAGCCTTGGGCTGTGTCCACTCATCTCTTTGCAAGCAGGTGCACTGCCAAAAACTCGCTCGTCTCCTTTCAGATTGCAAAAAATAGGGCTGGGAAGCTCCCCCAGGTCAGAGATGTTCCCATTCTGAATCTAAAGTATATGAGGGAGTGATTTGTGGAAGCAGTCATCCTGTGGGCCACCACACTGACGTGGTGCTAACGAATCTCTGATGGGACTACTGGGTCATTCACTTGCTTTGGTCTCTCATTTAGAAATAAAAGGACATCCTGGATCCACTCTCCTGACTCAGGCTGTGCAGCTAGGAAGGGACAGGTTGTCAGCAACCACTTCCAAGTTCTGCTTCTGAGGAAGTTCTGTCTTGTTTTCTGTCTTTGAGGAACTGAGGCAAATCAATCCACAGAACGTGTGGATTAAAAACTCTTCAGGAATGGAAGCTACTGTTGGTCTTTGAAGTTTAAGAGTATTTTATAGTATTGTTTGAGCTTCCTTCTGGCCATCTGAATGCCCAGGGTACTCATCAGCATGATGATTCTCTCCTGTCAGAAATTCAAGCAGGGGGAGCCTTCAAGGGACACAAACTGCTGCTGTACAGGACTTTGCTCTCCCTGCTTTTGAACACCTTGCTGCTCCCCATGCAAATCTGTTCCTGCACCCAGATACAGTGCCCTGGGCTGAGACCAGCCACTCTGTGACTAATGCTTGGTTATCAGCTCAGTGCACCTGCAGCCAGGCTGGCAAGCAGACTTCATTGCACAGCTTCTTTAGCTTGGGCTATTTCCCTGAGCACCAATTTGAGATCTGATTTTCAGGCACAAACAGAACTATTACTGCTGATAAAGACAATAACGAAACACAAAGGCAAGAGAACTAGGATCCACATGGATGATTTCTTTAAGAAGCAAGTTTCCTGTGTATTGCAAATGTTCGGGGATCCCAAATCTTTCTTTATCTTTAGAGGAAACAGTTCAGCTGTTACAGCCCCATCAGTTAACTTGACATTCAAGAGCCAGTCTGATGCTGAACTTGGTCCAACAATGTGAGCTAAGTACCTACCAGCTGGAAACACATTTTAGATAACATTTTGTTATTTATCAGTTCTAAAACTTGCAGGGCTCGTTAGCATGTGCAGGAAAGATCTGCAGTGCATGCTGTTTCTCCTGTTTAAGACTGCTCTAGACAACATTTTTTTTTATCCAAAACAACTACTCAGATTTAGTTTTGTTGAGTGGTAGAGGTTTAATTTAGTACATTACAAAGCATTTTCTCAGAACAGCTTTCCTGTCTTACTGTGACGAAAGCTGTGCAGTCCAGGCATCAGAAGACACAAAAAAACAGAAATAAATGTGTATCTGCTAAGAGACACACCAGACTTCTATGAAGATGGGAACTTAAAAGATGACAAGAACTTAGCTCTAACTATGTAACTGAATGTGAAACTTCAGCACCTTTAAATCCTGCACTGGTAAAAAGCCATAAAGACTGGGTTTTATCAGGCTTCCTATTAATTGCACATTAACAAGTGAAGAACTCTGAGCATCAGTTTTCTTATTATAATGGGAGAATCCCCACTCTTATGTACAATATTTGAAAACTGACAGATGGCCAAGCCACACACACCCCACCCCACCCCTCTTTTCTTTGAAATACGTTGCCTTCAATTCCAGAGTTTTATACTCATTACTCTCTAACAGATCTTCATTTTAAGGCCTCAGCAGCACTGGCACTGCATCACTTATGCCTGTCTAAGAGTGGTGCTGTGCTCTCTGCCCTGGTTCTCCAGGCTGCTCCTGCATGCTGTCAGGGCTCAGGGGCCCGGCCTGGGCTGCAGCTCTGGCACAGCTGTGCCCACCCATGGCTGGGGCAGCTCCCGGCAGCCCCACGGCTGCCCCCAGGGCTGCGGCGAGGAACGGGGCAGGCAGGGGGGCTCTGGGCACAGCCTTGGCTGGGGCAAGCTCTGACAAGAGCCACTGGGGCCACCTTTCTGGCAGTTCTTGTAATGGCTGCATTCTGGCTCAGCCTATTATGCCCAGCATAATTTGCTACATGAATGTACCAAATGACTCTACTGATAATCAGCATATGAAAGTAACTCAAATGTCCACATCAAAAAAACCCAAAAACAAACAAACAAAAACCTACCCCAAAAAACCTCAACGTAATTCCATCTGGAGAAAGACAACTGAAAACCATGCTCTGAGCATGGAGTGAACCTCCAGAAACCTCTTCTAACCTATATCATTCTATTATGATTCATTGAGTAATGTGACACTGTAACTAATTAAAAACTGACCAAAGAAGATAAAAAGGAAAAAATCCAATAATTGTCTACTTCATAAAAAGCAAAGCTTTTGGAAACAAATCTGAACTATTTGCAAGATTTGTCAAGTCCAGATTTCAGATCGCTGTTAAAGGCACACCACTAAGTACCAGAACTCATTTCTAAGAAAAAGCAATTTTTTTTTCAGGTAGCGCCAAGAAAACTTTGAATTAAAACATTTTAAAATTAGTTTAAACCAAAATACTCTAACTTTTGTGAGAGGGAAGTATTTGACCAGAGCACTAAAAAGAAACTGCATTACAATCAGTAAATCCACCTTGTGAAATTATTTCAGTTATCAAACCCCTGATAGACGTGTAATTAAATGATTTTAAAATCTCCTCTCTGTCAAAAGCATTTCAAATCCTTCAGGCCAAAGCACTGCAGGTTGGTTTAGAAGGGGAGCTCACACACTGCTTTATGCACAAAGCCTGATTTCTTGTTACAAAAGAAAAATAACACCAGCTGTACACACTTGCTAAGAGAGACTTAAGTCATGCTGAAGAGCACACAACTGCAGCCTACCCACTCCAGGAGGACAAGCAATCCCTAACTAATGCCACCAGTATCCAGCCCTTCTATATAAATCAAGGGATTTCAAAACAATTTGCAGAAGAGAAAGGGGGAACTGAGGCAGTGGGAAGCAAAGCAAACTCTTCACTGTCACTCTGCACACCAACCCAACCCCCTTCACAAGATAAAGCACTGTAACTTCACCTCAAAAACGTAACTTTTTAACTACATCACTGTCTGCATTACAGCTCCTTTGCTCTGTACAGTACTTCTGTCAATGTCCAAGCCCATGTACAGACACAGCAATTAAGTTTTCTGTGAAAGAAAAAGAAAATTAGAAAAAGACTGCCACGTGACACCTAGAAGCGTTTATTTTATGCAACAAACTTAAATATGATCACGTGTACATAAAAGTGTACACTGTATCTATGCTGAACAATGCCAGGAAACATAGTATTGATGCAACAATCTTCTAAAATAAACATTAAAAAATGAGCCTGGACAGGAAGACAAAATGCAAAACAGACTTACTTCCAATCAGCACAATGCTTAAAATTGAGAGCAATCCTAAACATTTCCAACTTTCCTTACAAAGCTGCCAAAGTCCAACTATTTTTAAAAACTGATTTTTTTTTTCTTTACATCAATAATAAAAATCTGGTGACAAACATTATAAAATCAAATGCTGGACTGTCTTTACTCCTTTAAAATTTAGAATATTCCAACAGAACCGCAGGAGTAAAAACACTTAAAAGTGATATATGTTTTTATAAAACAAACATCAATATGTACATTTATTGCAAATTATATTAAACTAAAATGGAGGGAAAATTAAAAAATGAAATGTCTACTTGCGAATTAATAACAATTTTAAGTGATTACTTTCCCACTCTGATAAAAATCAGAAAGCAACATTTATAAAATTGCCACCACATGACTTTTCATAGCAGGGAACTGAAATCTGTACATCTTATTTTTGCAGAAAAGTAGGCAGGCAGAAAGAATTATACATAAAACAGTCTCCAAAAGTAAAGCAAAAAAAAAATTTTTTTTGATTTTTTTTTTTCCCTCTAGTCTTGTTTAAAATCCATTCAGTAGACTTCTACCTTTTCTGTGAAACATGGGAATACCTGGCTCTAGGATCATGAATTTTCAATGTCAGTGTAAGGACCTTCTCTGACTTCCTTTAAAAAAAAATGCAGCATGAAAGTTAATGGTGTAAATACACTTTTAAACTCCAGAATGCAGGAACTGGAACCAAGTGTTAAGCAATTTGCTTAATTATTGACTTTTCATAAAAAAAGTCTCTGGGGAAATAAGTACAGATGCTTTTAGCCTCTTTCTCAAGAGTTTCTGCTTTACATTTCCATTGAGAAGGATTAATTTCATGTGAAAGGGAAGCATAGTTTTCCTTCTGGTTTCAGAGCTGAAAGCTGTGTGTTTTGAAGTAATTTAAGTTCCTGTACAGGAAATTTCTGAATCCTAGTTTTTGCAGAAGCTTGGAGCATGCCTTTATTTGGCCTTCATTTCCTCCCTTTTCGAGCAAGTTTTCTTTTTACCTTTATGAGGGGAGAAAAGGAAATAACAGTTAATTTTAAGGACATGGAAATTGCAAGTGATTCTGAATCAAAATCCTACCAAATATTGTTTAGATTTTAGTTTTTACACTCTTTATACTGTGATTCTTCCAACTCCATCTTGTATCTTCTTAACAATTACATAATTAATTGAATACAACTGAACTTCCTCATTGTACAGCACAACTTCCTGATAAACTTGAAACTACACAATTTGAATTGTGCATTTTATAATTCCATGACCAAGTAATGTTTTTTCATCATAAATATAAACAGTTATCCACTGCTTTCACTGGAATTGGAGATTAAGAACAGTAACTTGATCTAATTAATTGTAATTACCAAGGTTTATAAAAATAGCTTATTTTATTTCAGAATAGGCACTACTTCTAATGTTTTCCAAGTATTTACAATAACTTGTACATGTCTACTGAAAGAGACAGTATTAGACAGAGCTTTTTTACACACAAATTTCTTAGATTTCTTACTGTACAAACTACAATAAAGAAGTAAAAACAGAGAATTGTCCTATATAAGATGCCTGCTACACCTTAAGGAAGCCTCCCTCTGCTATCTTTGTATCCTCAGTATCTTCCTGGCTGCTCCCACAGGCCTTAAAAAGATCCATTGCATTTTGAGAGTATTCTGAACTTGAGTCTACCTCCAACAGTGAATCTCCATCACTTCCAAGCACCTGGCTTCTGAAAAACGTTAACAATGTTTTGGTATTTTGTCCAGGAAACACTGAGATATTACACATTTTAAAGATGTTATCTGACACAGTAGCTTATTAAAGGCTATGGATAGTGCAATTTGTTCTGAAGACTTGAAGAAATTTGACATATTAAACAAGCATTGCAAGGCAGTACACAAATATTACACTCTTGACAGACAGACCATTTTACTGGTGTATAAAGCTTATTCTGAGAAGAAAAGGTAAAACTATTTTTGTCCAAGGTTCTCTGCAAGATCTTCAACTTACAAATCTCTAGAAAGAAACTATTCCAATGATTCTTTCTTCAATTAATTTGTGATTTCTTAGAGCACACTGGTTTGCAGACCTTATTGCTCTCCCACTTTGGACACTTTTGCATTAATTATGTACCAGGTCCAGCAAAACAAACATCTCATGCTAACACACATTATGAACTGCTTGTATTGCAAACCAAGTCAACATGTTTAAACACTAAGTAGCCCAGATTATCATCCAAAAGCTGTTTTTGAGCTTACAAAGTTCCAAATGTTAATTTTCAGCTACTTAAAATAGACATTACAGTACTGCTAACATTAAAAACAAGCACAGACCCAAAATACCAGAAAATAGTTACAGCTGGCATTACAAATTTTCCTGTGCATTAAAGACAGTCAGTTTCCAAGCCTTTGCTATCACTGAAGGGAGGCAGAGCAGAGCAGCCAAATGCCAGTGTGCCTGGCATTAATGAATGCACTGAAACACCATCAACTCTCAGTTCCTTTAGACAGCAATTCTAGGAAGGGGAACTAGGATGCATAAAAATAACATTTGGTGAAAACAGGTTAAGCTTATCCTGTTCTGACCAAACAAATTAATTTCTCCAATTAATTTCTCCAATTAAATTTGTGGTTTAGTTGTACCCTTAACTATGCTAGGTCTGCTGTAATTGTAAACTCAGGGTCTGACTTGAGATAGGAAAGGACCACCCCCTCCACCCCCCCACGTATTTAATTTTTTATTTTTACCTCTGTAGATCAATTTGTCTCTGTGCTGCTGCTGGCTTTTTTGCTGTGTCTTGCTGTTTTGGTGCTTTGGCATTACCTGCCTCTAAACTCCCTGGACCTTCTTGGTTGGCTGCTGCCCTCTTCCTCCCCCTGACAGGTGGTTTGTTTGTCTCCTCGTTTTTTGCAGTGGTACCCTGAGGCTCTGGTTTGGTTGGTCGCCCTCTTCTGGTTTTTGCTGCAAGCGATGGGCCTGTTTCTTCTACACTTTTTTCTTCTGTTTTTTGATGAATATTCTCAGTTCCAGATGCTGTTGCTGTTCTTTTTTTCCCACGTTCAGTGCTATTTCCTTGTGTTGTCTGATCAGAATTAATCTCCTAGAAAATAAAAATCATGAATGTGAAGAAAAAAGATTCCCAAAGGCAACCCCAAACTGTTACCTCCTTCCATCAGAAACATGAGCTTTTAAAACTGTATGTACTATTAAGAAAACACATCACATGGTCTTAGACCTAGCAGTAAGTTTTACTAAATGGGATTTTGGACTTTATCCTTGCAAAATCATTTTCTACATTGTGTGTAATGTTAGTAACTGCAGCTAATCTATCTTTTAGTGATGTGAGAGAGATCACAGTAAGAATAATTATCTTTATGAGCTCCTCCCAGAATAATTTTTCTGGTCAAGTTCCTTTTACTGTCTCTTTGTCACATGACAAGAGAAAACTGAGGAGCAAAAGAATTATTTCAATATAGCAGTATTTACTGTTTACTTCCATACATGCAAATTTTGAGACCAACATTCAGTAAAGGTGCAGTTTACTGAAGACCTAAGTGCCAGTAAAGAAAAACCCAAGGAATAAAGAAGTCAGATCACACCAAGAATGCAACTTGCTGTGTTTGTTGAAATAAGTATGGCCCACATGCATGTTCTCAACACACTGAACAAGGTAATGAAGTGATTAAATACCACGAAGAGGTGTCTGTACATGTGGAACAGAAAGGGTTAGCAATGTACTTCTCTACAGAGCGCAGTATTCATAGGGAATCAAAGAGGAAGCAACTGGATGCCAAGCCTTCATTTGAACACTGACTTGCAAAGCAGTTGGGACAAGGGGTAGAGAAAAGGATACTGAAGAAGTATGGCTGGGATGACTCAGCAATTTCAAACAAACCAATGCCACTATTCTGAGTGCTGTATCTGAACCAAGGACTTTTTTTGTTAACTATTCTACTATTTCTTATGTGTTCAAATGAGTCAGGCAATCTCTGTAACCTTCACTACTGTTCCAGAAGCTTCACAGTAGATACAGTTGCTATTCATATGAACTTTACAGAGTCTCTCAAATTTCAACTTCAAGAACCTAGAAAGCATTTTTGAAAATTTACTTTATATGTGATTTGCCTAACTTTTCTATGCAATGATACAAATCCAAAACACCTGCTTAGTACTCTGATTTCATCTAAAAAAAGAGATTAAGCAGATATGTAACTTCTTAAAAAGCCTAAATCATCTATGTATCCCTACACTATTACAAAAATCTACTTTAAATCACAGAATCATCTAGGTTGGAAGTGATCTTCGAAAATCATCTTGTCAAACAGGTTGACAGTGGGGCCTCAGTGGTTTATCCAGGGCCTTGACAAGTCATGCCATGAACACTGATAATCCACCACTTTTCTTGACAGTCTGTTCCAGTGTTTAAATTTCTCCACAATGTTTTGGGGGTTTTTTGGTTTTTTTTTTGGTTTTTTTTGGTTTTTTTTTTGTTGTTGTTGTTTTTTGTTTTGTTTGTTTTTTCCTGCTTGCATCCAGACAGAATTTCCCCTGAAGCAACTTCCTCCAGTAGCCTTTTGTCCTTCCAGCAAGCAGCCTTGAGAATACTTCCTTCAATCCATCTTTTCCATAAATACCTTTCAGATGTTGAAAGACTGACCCTCTCCAAGGCTTCTCTTCTCTAAGCTGAACAAACCCAACACTTCAAACCTTTCTTCACACACTAACTTTTCCATGCCTTAAACATCCAGGTGCCCCCTGCAAGGCTCCCTCCAGTTCTTCAGTATCTGCATCAAATGAGGGGGGGACACAGTATTCCAGGTATGGCCTAATGAATGCCAAATGGAATAACCATGTCCCTCTATCTGCTGACTACTCAGGACACAGCTTGCTGTCCTCACTGCAGCCAAGGCACACAGCCAGCTCATGCTCTGTTGGTTATCCACTGGGGTTGGTCCCCCAGGTTCCCAGCCAACCTGCACTCCAGCCAAGCAGATCCCATCATGTTGTACAGCTGCTTGAGTTTAATCTGTCCCAGGTGCAGGGCTCAACTGTGTTAAAATTCATGTTATTGTATGTTTTATAAGTAAAAAAATCATTGATTTACACATGGTGTTCTCCCTTTAATGAAAGGGGGGTGAACCATACAATATATTTTTAATAGTTTAATTAAGATTTTAGTCATGACAAAATTCCAAAGTCAGATGTTTATTTCATGCTGTAAGACCACTTGACATTTTCTTGGCAGTAATTTCAGTTGAAGCTACTACAGGTGTAAACTTTCACTCCAAATCCCAGGCTCACTGTTACTTACATTGGAAAATGCAGAATAACTGTGGGAATACCTTGGAATGTTAGAAAAGAAGAATGAGGTCCATTCAAATGAGTGCTATAAATTACTCTGGATAAAATAAATGGCTGTTTTGAAGATACGGGGCCCTCTGTCAGGCTGGGAAACCGACACAACTACATGAAATAAAACTGTATGTTACCAGTTCCTCAGAGACCACCTGCAATGATGTGTACTGAAAAAAACCCCAATGTCAAGCCTATTACAGACATCAGCCCATAAAATCCCTGGACATACCTTGTTTTTCACAGGTTCTGTCTTTGCTGGGGTGACCGAAATAATCCTCACAGGATTTTCATCATTTTCACTGACTCCGGTTTCTGATATATCTGAACTCTGTTCCCTATCATGGAAGACATAATAAACCAAAAATATACAGAAAAGAGGAAAAAGGTTTGAAATTATTTGGGGTAAAGAAAAGGGGGTTTGGGGAAGGGGAATCAACGCAATAGGCTAAATTAGTTTTAAAACAATTGAATTTGCCAGAGTCCACACACATATTTTCTTTCCCAGAACTGGGAAAGGTCTGAAAGGAATTGGCTGGTTATTGAGCCAAATCCCTTACCACAGACACACCACTGTATAATGACTTTTCCAAACTCAAGACCAGAGCTCTAAAATAGGATGTGTTCTTTTTCCAGAGAGAAAGAGCCAATACTGGAAAATGTAGTGAAGAATAATAAACATGAATAATGCCCCAACTTCACAGAAAACAAAAGAATAAAAAAGAAAAAAGTAAGATTATTACAACTTATATCATGCACACTTTACGGAATGAATTCTGTATGCAGTTATACTTCCCTTTGGCCTTATGAAATGTAGCAACTAGACTTGACTTTCTCTGCTTTCTTTAACCCTTTGTTTTAGTCAGGTAATCAAATCCAAACCAAATTAAACAATATTAAAATCTGAAAATGTAAACTGTTTCTCTAGATTTACAACAAATTTTAAAACTCCACATCCATATAAAAATAATGCTTGCTAGAAGCAACACTGAGTACTACCATCATATGGTGCATCTTTCCACTGAGACCCTGGCCTACTTCAACAAGCTCTTTTTATCATCCTTAATCTTACACAGATCAGAGTATTCCATCTGTATCAAAAAAGTTTCTTGTTTCCAATCAGGATTAATCGTAATTTTTACATCAAAACATCAATGACACAAACCGAACCAAAAAGCAAGTATGGAGATTTACCTATTGAGAACTACTACATTTTCTAAAACTGGACAAAATAAGGACACTCTTCCAACACATAAACACACATACCAAATCATCCCCTGTCCTAAAACTTGCAAGCACAGTGGAGACCATTACGTAAATTACATCTTTACATTAAGTAAAAAGCTAATGAAAGAAACACTGGACTCCCATACCTTGACCTGTTTCCTGCAGAAGAGCTCAGCTCAGAGTTTACACTGCTTCCAGTCTCTGATCCTGTAGTCCTAATATATGGTCTCCTTCCAGTTGCAGATAATGGCTTGTTTACTGTGCCTAATACACCGGTTGGTTTTGGCTAGAAAAAAATGTTTAAATCTTAAAAAATGCAAACTCCAGATAACCTATTTAATTTTACAAATATTTGCTTGAGTATTTAAAAATACTTTTCCTGGGCTAAGAGTCTTGATCACAATGCCATCAGTTTAGAGCTATTAACCTTATCTTTACTTTAAAAACATTGTTTATCATTTTATTTCTTGTAATTTAAAAGCACTTCATCAACTGCTTTTCTCTCACATGCTTTGAAGACAGAGCAGCTGGAGAAGTCTCAAAAAAAGCCAAAATGTTAGGCAATATTAGAGCTGAGAGCCTCTGGGTAAGGATCAATGGGAAAGCAAATAAAGCTGATATTCTTGTGGGAGTCTACTATTGACCACCCAGCCAGGACGCTACTAGCAATGCATCCTTCTACAAGGAATTACAGGATCTTTCTGGATCAACTGCCCTTGGCCTTATGGACAACCTTGGCCCTGCATATGGGGGACAGCAGACTGGGTGCTGCAAGACCTTTGTGTGCTCTGGGAATCTGCTTTTGAAGGTACTGCGATCGATGAACGCTGGCCACTTTTTAGGAACCATCTCTTAAAGCACAGGAGCAGACAATTGCAAAGTGTAAGATATCAAGCAAGTGAGGCAGAAATTTAGCCTGGCTGAGCAGGGATCTTCTTCTGTATGAAAAGTATACAGTATTTGGAAGCAATGACAGACAACACGGCAGGATTACAGAAATGCTGTTCACCACTGCAGGGAGAAAATTCCTGTGGCCAAAGCTTGATCAGAGTTCAAGTTGGCCAGCACCACAAAGGTCACAAAAAGGGCTTTTTAAGATATGTCAAAAGCAAAAGGAGGATGAGAGATAACACTGGGCCATTACTTGATGAGGTTGGTCACCTCACAAACAGGAGGTGACAAAGCAGAAACATTAAACCCTATCTTTGCTTCTGTCTTCAACACCAGTGATGGGCCCTGGGACCCCCAGAGCCCTGTGTTACAACACTATGTCTGGCAGGAATGATAAACAACCCCAGTTCCCTCAGCTGCTCCTCCTAAGACCTGTGCTCCAGACACTTCAGTCATTTTGTTTTCCTTCTTTGGACATGCAGTAAACAGCTATTCAAATGGAGCAAATGAATTATTATATTAAAGAATAATATGTTGAAGTAAATACTGTGCAGAACTAGCACTAGGATGGTGCAGCCACTGAACATGTGTCCAGTAACAAGCATTTTCTACAGAGACTGTTGCTTTTTTTGCTAGCCAGTGTTTTCCAGCATCTGTAATATCTTTCTCCTGTCTGCTCCACCATAACTTCCACCCATGGGAATTATATTTTCTTCTCGGGAATACCTTAATTTATTAACTTGGCCTCTAAGGAAATATAAAATTACATGAAGAATGTGACATGCCAGTTACGAAAAATTCCTTGACTGCTCTCCAGGGACAAAATATAAAACTTCCTGTTGCCTACTCAGCTTGAGTACATGGGTCAAGTCATCAGCCACAGCAAGATCTAAAATGTTGGAACTGTATTACAGAACCCCAAAGAAACAGTGTTTACTTCTAAATCATACTGATATAATTATATGCAGAAAAGTAATGTAAAAATAGAGCACAAATGTATAAATATAATAGTTCAGTTAAAACTCAAGCTGGCCACTGCAATGGAAGATAATAAAAAAATTTACAAATACATTAACAAAAGGAGGGCCAAGGAGAACCTGAATGCTTTACTGGACATGGAGGGAAACATTGTAACCAATAAGGAAAAAGCTGAGGGATTTAATGCCTTCTTTGTCTCTTTAACAGAAAGGTCAGTTATACTCAGGCTACCCAGCCCCTGAACTGGTAGACAGGGACAGGGAGCAGAATAGATCCCCTGCAATCCAGAAGGAAGTAGTGGCCTGGTGAGCCATTCTGACACTCTCAAGTCTATGAGGCTGGATGGGACCCCCCTGAGGGTGCTGAGGGGGCTGATGGAAGAGTTCAACAAGCCACTCCATTTTTCATCAGTCCTGGTTAACTGGAGAGGTCCCAGATGACTGGAGGTTGGCCACTGTGACGCCAATCTACAAGAAGGAGGAGGATGTGGGAGATCTACAGGGCTGTCAGCCTGATCTTGGCGGCCAATAAAGTTATGGATATCTGTTGGTTATCTTGAGTGTGATCACATGGTGTGTACAGGAGATCTGGCCTAGCCAGCACAGATTTAGGAAAGATGGGTCCTGCTTGAGCAACTTGATCTCCTTTTATGATCAGATGACCTACCCAGTGGATGAGGAAAGGCTCTGGATGTAGTCTACCAGGACTTCACTAAAGCCTTTAATGCTGCCTCGCACAGCGCACTCTTGGAGAAGCTGCAGCGCGTGATTTGGACAGTTGCACTCCTCACTGGGTTAAGAAAAGGCTGGGTGGTCAGGCCCAGAGTGGTGGTGAACGGTGCTACATGCAGCAGTGGCTGGTCACTACTGGCGTTCCCGAGGGAGCCGTGTTAGAGCCAGTCCTGTTAGTACCTCTACTGATGATCTGGACTAAGGGATGGAGTGTCCCCTCAGTCAGCTCACAGATGACACCAAGTGAGGGGCAGTACTGTCTGCTGGACGGCCAAAGGCTCTGCAGAAGAATCTGGACAGGCTGGATCAACTGGCCAAAGCCAGCGCTGTGGGGTTCAGCAATGCCCCCTGCCAGGTCCTGCACTTGGGTCACAACAAGCCCAGGCAGTGCTACAGGCTGGGGCAGAGTGGCTGGAAAGCTGCTCAGAAGAAAAGGACCTGGGAGTGCTGGCTAAGAGCTGCTGAACATGAGCCAGGGTGTGCCCAGGTGGCCAAGGAGGCCAATGGCATCCTGGCCAGTGTCAGCAACAGTGTGGCCAGCAGGACCAGGGCAGTGATTGTCCCTCTCTACTCAGCACTGGTAAGGCCACACCCTGAATTCTGTTCCAGATTCAAGGTCCCTCACTGCAAGGACACCGAGGTGCTGGAGTGAGTCCAGAGAAGTGCAATGCAGCTGGTGAAGGGTCTGGAACAAAAGTCTTAAGAAGAGCAGCCGAGGGAGCTGGGAGTGTTTAAAACTCTTCACAACTGGCTGAAAAGAGGCTGTAGCCAGGTGGGGAGTGACCTCTTCTCCCAAGCAGCTAAAGGCAGGAAAGAGGTAATGGCTAAAAGCTGTGCCAGGGGATGCTGGGGTTCAACATGAGGAAAAATTTCTTCACTGGAAGGACTGTCAGGCATTGGAATAGATTGGCCAAGGATGTGGTGGAGTCACCATCACTGGAAGTATTCAAGAAATACTCAATATGGCATTTAGTGCTGTTGTTAGTTGATATGGTGGTGTTTGGTCAGTGGCTGGAATCAATGATTTTGGAGGTCTTTTCCAACCTTAATGATTCTGTGATATCTCCTACTGTTGTACTGAACCTAACTCTACATTATGTTTTGGAAAGCCTTTCCCAGAGGTGCTTTGCAAATACAGAATGTTAGAATCAAAGAATATCTCCAGCTGGGACTCTCTGAAATAGATGTTCAAAGGTGCATAGACATTTGCACCTGAATTTAACAGCAAAAAAAGCTATATTAAAAATATTACAACTGAAAATTTAAGACTGCCAATGCTAGTGGCATCACAATTCTCTATATGCAGCGTAACTTTACGCCAAGTTTACTTCAGTAGTAGAAGAAACTGTAATCAAGAACCTGTACCCCAGTGCACAGATAACCTTGGTGTTGTGTACTCATCAGGTAGTATGTTCAAGGAATTAATTATATGTCATCGAAAAAAAGAGTTACAAATTACTGTACATGAACTCTTAATATAATTTTTAACAGTAGTCCAGAACATTTTAAAAACCGCAAGTAATATTCAAAGGTTTGCAACTTGACAAAATACAGTACCTTCCCTGTCAAAAGAACAACCCTTGTCTCTTCTGAAATGTAATTCCTGTCATTGCAGAAATCCTGCATAAAAAATAAAAATTAGTTTGTATTTGATGTTGAACATTTTTCCTTCTAAAGTGACATGAATTTTTTGAAATGATGCAAAACTGCTCTCCCTATTTGTACACTTGCACGTTTTTAATGGGAACTCCTAACAGAGGAAAAGAGGTGCCATTTTCTCTAAACAAGTTGAAAGTTGTTACCTTTGTCACGCTGAGTATCAGAGTTTACACAGACCAAAATCCTGTAACTGAATAAAGGCACCAGCTCACTGTTACATGGCATCTGCCATTTCACAATTAAATAGGACACAAATTTTGCTTAAACAGCCTCTGGAAAGGCTGTTAATTAACAGCCTAGGGCTGAAACTGACTGAAAAATGTCAGCCAGTACATTCTCCAGGACAACTAAAACATCAGGTCTGGTCCAGAGAATTACTTGTGCTCCCCTAACGCTTTTCAGAAGTAAGGTCTCTTGGAGAGCAGTAGTGCCACTGCTGACAGCAGAGCTGTACTTGCCAAAGCTAGTAATAAGAGGACCAACTTGTACAGCAAGCACAACAGCCCAACAACTACTGAGAGGTAGTAACATATCATGGGTAACAGAAAATAATGTTCCCTCGTTTTTTTGATTTGCATTCTAATTCAGATATACAGTCAGAAAATACATATATTCTTATATATTCAGATGCACTTGTAAAACATACCAATGAAATGATTCAGCAATATATGCCAACATATTAGCATTAATTCCAGTTAGCTCTCACCTGGTTACAAACATTTCTGTCACGTGTTCATAATACAGAGAGCACAGCATAGAGCTGACATTAAAAAATTAATCACTGATAATAAAATATGCATTTTCCCTCTCATTATCTTACAGAGATAACCAGCTCTCAATCATCAAAAAAAAAAAGTATTTCCCCTTATTACTTTGGAAAAAAATGAACAAATTTACCTTTTCAGGTTGTGTAAAAAATTTGGTTGGCAATACAGGGTCCTTCGGTGAATCTGCATTGCACAAAGCACTTTTGCTGTTGATTACACATAGTGCTACATCACATACTGTGTAAAGTTTCTGGAGAAAAAAAGAAGAAAAGCATGCTTTAGGAATTACTCACTGTTTTTACAGTGCAGAAAGAATGCGGAAATTCAAAAAGTTTAAAATATGTGTTTAAATAACCACCACTAAGGACATTTTTAAAAACTGTAACAGTAACCATACTGCTGGGTCTTAAAACACATAGAGAAGTCCTCATTTTTCAGATGATACTATTTATAAAACTCTTTACATGACTATGCTGTACAATTGAAGCTCTTGCTCAATCAAATCACCTTAAGTGGTTTCTCATCTCTGCTAGAAACAAATGGGTTTAACAGTAACTGTACAATGCAATATTTCCTCCCCCAACAGCAGAAGATACTTATGTGAGGAAACTAGGCAATTGTTAAAATAAGGCAGGCAGTAGCAGGAACACTTTCAAAAAATGCAGGTATTACGTACTGGCTGAGGTCAGCAAGGTTTTGCAAGAATGAGATTGGAAACATACAGACAGTGCTTGCAATTAGCAGTGTCTTTAAAAAAACATAAAAATGCCAGAACTAGTTCTTTCAGACTTCCTGCAAATCCTGCTTGTGAAACCTTCAGCTCATCACCCAGCACTAATCTCAACTGCATTTCTTACTTCATTGGCCTTTGGCTCATCAGGAGACTGAGCATCTCGGGTAAGCTTGATGTTTTCTGACATCTTTTTCATGAAGGCATGGCTATTGTTTTCATTCTTTGTCATTAAAACTTCAAGCATGAACCACAGGCACCTAAAAAGCCGTAAAACCACAAGCAATTACACTCCAGCTTTTATACTACAGCTCCTACATACAGCAAAGCTTTACAAAATTTTGTTAGCTGTACTAGCTTTTTCTTAAGAAAACAAAATCAATTTGAAGACATAAACAGATAACTTCATATAATGGTGTAAACAGAGTCTAGACCTTCACCACACACAGTCTTAATTGTATTCCTTTCAGTAAACCTGCCAAATTAGTGTGCTTATTATTATATCCGTAAATACTGACCAGCCAATCAACTTTTTTCTCTTCCACATATGAATAGAAACAGGAATTCTGGTGCTATCCTCACCCAAATGAAATTCTGTAATTACTACCTTGAGCACTACATCCCTATCAACAGTGGACCATGAGCACACTCAAGACAGGCTTAAACAAATCATGCTGCTGCTAGACAGTTATCCACACCAGGTGGTTTAATACTGCAGTTCAGATAGGAGAGGAGATCCAAAAAGCAGGTCAGATTCTTCCTAGTGTTCCATATGGGAGGAAAATTCTCCCAGGTAAGACTTAATGGAATTAGCCTTCCTAGGTTTCTTTCTTTAAATCTAGCTTTCTTATAGTGAGACTACATAAAATTTTTACAGAAAGTTTGTTTTAAAAATTTGTCAATTATGATATAAAGCCCAACTGGTCCATCCATTCTATCACTTGCTATCAAGCTCCACCACTGCATATGGTTAGAGGGTCAACAGTTCTGTAAGGTAAAACAGTGCTTAGTTGGGAAAGACATACAAATTTCCCTGTTCACAAAAGCTCCCATCTTCTTACCTGATACAAACTGTAATGAAAGAGATGAAGGAACATCTCTCTCAAAAGCTCAGAGGCTAATGCTCCATCAAAATACTTACAGAGCTATCTGATGTTCAAGAAACTAAGATGTTTCTAGTCTGACTTGCATCCAAGAGCTACAAAGGCTATAGTAAATCAATCTGTTAGACAGCTTTACATGCATGTATACACTGTTTTCAAGAACTTGAATAGGATGAATACAGGACCAGTAACATACGACCCTGACCCAGGTTCTGCAAAATCCAGTGTTACCCCAAGATTACTACTGAGAACACATTATACTCTGGTAATTCCAGTTAACTCATGTCAAATTCAATAGCTTGACTTTCCTACTAAGTCAGCAAATTACATAAATAATTATCAACTTTGAACAAGACCTGTCCAAAACACCAGTGGGATTTTAGGTAAAAAAAATATGTACCTAGAGGAACATAGTCACATAAAGTCACTCATTGTATCCATTTCAGTAATTTCAGAATATGAATTAGGAAGAGAAAGACACTTGAGACAGTATAAAGATAAAAAACAACCAACCACAAACATACCCCTTCAGGATAAGCTTAAAAAACTTCATCAGTAACAGCAAGTATCACAGATAATGGTTCAGGAACTGCTAAGCAAGCATTTACTGTACATCATTGTATCTAGGCCACGTAAACCAAGATGAACTAGGGAGACACCTACAAAACACACTGTAAAGCCTGTTTTTCCAACTTTACAAGCATCTGTGTTAACACTTTAAAGTGAACACTAAGACATTCAGAGCTGTTAAAAGAAACACTGTATCACATTGAATGGAAAACATTTTTCTCATATCTCAGGAGACTCTTCAGAGAAGTATTCCTGCCAAAATTCCCCTACAGAGTATTTCTTTGTTTGGAGCAGTCCCTTCTGACTAGTTCAGCCAGTCTGCGACAAACACAAGGGAGGAAATTCGACAACAAAGGAAAGCTATACAAGGACTGTCCAAACAAGCTCTGTGCACTAGAAAGTGCTTCTCAAAGAAAGTATTAACTCAGTGACTGCCAATCAGAACTTGTTCCCATGTATTCTGGATAAAGTACATGCTGGAGGATGCTTTCAGATGTTGCCAGGAACAGGGAGTGCTGGGACAAAATGTAGACTTGTTGGTAAGGTAAAAAAATCTTCACTGACTTCAGGTCTAACCAGGTGTGAATCAAGTAACTCAGAAATCAGAACACACCAAGCTTTTCGTTTAGAGAAAGAATCAGACTGGGACTGTGAGAAGTGAAGGTGCAAAAAGCATTGAGATCTGAACTAGTCTATTGGTGCCAAAATAGAATTGCTTTCTGGATGACGTATATTGTAGTATGTGGCTATACATGCCTAATACCAAAACCAACAAAGCTCAGTTTCATAAAAAATACAACAAAAAACTAAACCACTAAAACCAGAGCTGTATGGTGAGAGAGACAACATGCTTAAACAGTTTTTAAGTGGTAACTATTTTACAAAATTTTAAAATTCACTGCAAGGCATAAAGAGCAAAAGAAGTTATAATTAAGATATGAAACATTATTTGAGGCACACAAGAAGGTCTGAATGTGGAAAGAGTACAGAACAAGCTCCTGCCAAGTACGACGGTATTGCATACAGTAATCTGTGCTGAATACATTAAGAAGTACTAAGCCTGCACTGCTGATGTGTAGTGCAAGTGGTAAGTCAGCACCAATGACCTAGAATGAATTTTAGTAGGCTTGCATAGGAAGGGGAAAATAAGCTTCCAGTGAGGCAGGACCTACCCAGCCTCACTGTTTTCAAGTCTTGGAGAAGAGCCCTATTTTAAAAGTTCCAAAATATTTGAACTAACATTACTTGACATCCTATAAATATTCCTAGGCACAAAGACAAGACTCTAAAATCATTACTTACTTTAAAAGACGCATACACAACTCACTGATTTGGTATACTACAGTATGACCTACAGGTTACCATGTGGGCTTTCAGAATAAACTGCTAAGCAGTTGTTGATGCCTTCTTCCCATGGTTAAAGTGTTCCATATTTCCATTTTCCATTTATTGGTTTGGAAGATACTGTTGATAAAACAAATATTTCTTCTTCCAAATTAGTTTTTTCCTCTTCCTAATCAGT